>JAPVRG010278578.1:16245-27360 GCA_029783565.1 Rhagoletis cerasi
TAATAAATGTTTTCCTATTTTCGTATTGTCAACGTTCTCATTTCTACAAAGAATTATTACGCAGTCATAAGATATACACATTAAAACGCTATAAATCACTAGTTTTGGCATTAAAACAAAAAAGTTGTCTAAATTTGAACATGCGTATTTAACCGAAACCATAGCGAGATTGATTACGTACATCAATATTTTGCAAAAACATTTTTAAGAAAATATGTCCTGCCGTGCAGATAATTTGATTAATTTAATTGAGAGGTATTTAAGCGTAACCGAAGATTTTTCTTTAAGTGCTTACGTATAGAAAATATTTATTTAAAATTTTTTCAATCTATTAATTTTTTGTGTACTTTAAATAATTCGTTTTCGAAGAATTAATCAATCGCGTGCTAAGGGTGATCGGCTGGAAGCTCTTTGCGTATTCTACGGTATATTATTTATCAAAAAACTATAGAGAGTGATGCGCTCCTATCACTTATTTTGGTTACTCAAACAGTTGCTACGGTATGTTATGTTGGCGGGAAGTTCCCTTTCTTTTTTAATTGCAACTGCAATCGTAAACACCTCTACCGTACGGTTATGAAATAAATCTATTTGTCTTGAACTGCTATAAGGCGCTATTTTAAGAGTTTGGAACACTGACCATCACTTCCTCACCTTGTACACAAAGTGAGTATCGGCTTCAGTTTTTATTTTTCTGTATGAGAATTCGAGTGTAAGTGTTGCAGGGTCATCGAAACAGGCTCTTGCTTCAGCCTATTCCTCCGTTCTCTCGTTTCCTTCTATGTTCTGGGAATCTAGACAAGACAGATGGCCATTGATTAAGCCAATGTCTCACTATTTCCATCCTGAATACGGAGAAAATTATAGGCCCGAGGGATAGCAGGTTTAGAATATTTATATCCACTGCAAGGCATGCTTGTCGTAAGGGGGACTAAAAACCAATGGCGCGAATGACGCGAATGTAATAAGTGCCTCGAGAATAAGATGGTTGACGGAAAGAGTGCCCTCCGAAGCACTAAGCACCCGGGCATCAGGACCACTTTGCATCTTGGCAGTTGGGATAAACTGTCAAACTATGTGATGAATGAGCGTGGAGATGAGTGAAAATCCGCCTGAACTTGCAACAGGGTTATGAATTCTGAATTATGGCCTTACTATCAAACAAGGCTCTAGCGTTTACGCGAGAGAGCGGCTTATCTTTTCATGTTCGGAGCCAGAGTCGGACCACCCGGTTACAATAGGCAGAAGTCGGAAAGAATTTATCTGCTAAAGCTCGCACGTGATGGGGTGGATCTTTCGTGCTTTTTCCAGAAAATCCTTCTACTGCTGCTTCATCGCCAAAGCGACCTCTGTCCATAGAAGTGCCATTGAGAGCGCCAAAATGGAAGGTGCAAAAGAAGGAGTCTAGCGGCTCTGCCCCTTACTATCTGCCGGTGACACTCGAAAGGGTGTCAAATAAGGCCAAATGCGGTTATATTTATTTTTAGCTGACGCCTTTATAGTTGAAAAGTTCAAAACCATTTCAAGAACATAAATTTTCTTAATTCAGTAAACATCTGTTTGCTCTTAGTTTCGCTTATTTGGGTTAAACACAGCAAGCGGTCATTGGCAGTATAAACTTGCTAGTGATGCCTTCATTAAGAAAAAAACCAAAGCAGAGTAATTATACTGAGTCAAATGTAAAATATGGGCAAAAGGTAAATAAACTGTTGGTCATTTTAAGAATAGAATCTTAAGTAATTATACTATTTAGCCATTGACCCAACATCTTCTTCAGATGATTGTGAATTTTTATTTTTGTTAGAAAAAAACGTGGAAAACTACAATTGCGCCGTTAAAGTGCCTTCCATAAACGAGAAATTTAGCTGCAGCTAATAGGTAAATGCCCTCCGTGCCAGCACATCAGCTGCTGGGCATATAGCAGCATACATTCTGCAGATTGTTTATGTCTGCCAGTCTAACCTCAGCGGTACAGGATCTGCAAGTGCGTAGTAGGGTGAAAGGTGGTGTGAACAGGGATAGCGCCATGCGCACTCCAATGACAAATGAAAATTATCAGTCGACTAGTATTTGGAGTCCACTTGTTAGCACCAAGGAATGGGATAGATCAGCTTGCTTCAATCAATGATGTTCCTTTTATGCTCTCTGACAAGGTCATTTATTTACGGATATCCAATTCTGCTTAGGTAGATCTCCTGTATTGAGAAGAAAGGAGGGAGACCTCTCTGCTAACTAGGTTCCCAGTAGATAGGAGTATTAATTCAGTTGGAGTGCCTTTGAATGGTTGCCCAATTGAAACCAGGAAGAAGGCTTCGGACCACTTTTACTCTCCCTCTGAATGTTATACCAAATAAATATCGTATCCTTTGATATTGTAAATAATATGCCCAAAAACCGCTTGCCAATCAAGTTCAGAAACACTGGATTCGCATTCAGCACAATCTATGGACGCTTAACAACAGATAGGGCGACGCTAGAGAAGTATAGTTAGAGAAAACGTTTTCTGTCAACCAGCGGAATCTGCAGGGTGCACTATTAGGACTCCCTGTGCGGAGCGCTGATGCTCCCAGGGAGGATCCGAAAGGAGTCCCAAAGGAGCATATCCACGGGAGAAAACTGCCTCTTCAATATATATGAAAAAAGTGCGCCTTTAGGACTCCTTAAATGAGTGATTTCGGAGTCCCAGAAAGCTCCCTTAGATAATCCGCAAAGACTCCGTGATGAGTCCCCAATTCGGCTATGATTTTGTGAAAATAACCTAGATGGAGTGTTTTGAGAGTGTGTATGGATAATTGGTCGAAAATAAGCGCTTTATGGTTTCTGAAAATACTCATAATTTCATTTATAATTATAATTACAATAATTCTTTTTTGTCTTTCTTTTTTAATGAAAAAAACGTGGAGTTAAAGAAAATGGTTTAGCATACACTGCGTTGCATAATAAAAAGACCGCAACATATTGACAAGTTGTAACTATTTATTTTTATGCTATTTAATTTTAATTAATTTCTCATAAAAATATTGTTCATTCGTTAACAAAAAACATATAAATAAACATTTCAAACTTTGTGCAAACATTTTAAAAAAGTCAGCAAATTTTTACCAAAATTTCACACTTTTTATAAAGAATTTTTAGAAAAATAAATTGTCAAAACTTATCACTAATTGGCGGTATTATATTTATGCAACGCAGTGTATTATTAAGTACAATTAAAAACAAATCAAAGAGGAAAAATAATGTAATATAAAACTATTTACTATCCTTTTTTAAAACACGTTCCTTTGAGGTTTGGAACCATTTTGCGCTCGTTCTTTTAAATTATTTTCCAGAACCAGAAAATTTCCTATTCAATGCACCTGAAAAGTTTTAATGTTAGCAAAAAGTAATTTTTATGTGTTGTTTTTCACCTTCAAATGCATTCGCAACAGCCATAACATCGATAGCTTTTTTTGCGGTGTCCCTTTCCACGTATATTCCGAAGCGACGTTGTCATTTATAATTTTTCGCAAACTTATTTTTTCACTTATAAAAATTCAATTGATTTAAAATGTTGTGCAGTCTATGGCGTTAAATATCTTACAGACTATTTAGATGCAAATAAAAACTAAAAACAAGATAAAAAAAACACTTTGATTTCCTTTCCAATCCATACTCGGAGCGTTCCGAAAACGCTCCTTCGAGGTGTTGCCTAGCGAGGCCCTTTTCACTCCATAGTCGGAGCGCCCCGAGGTGTTTCTGAGGGAGTCGATTTTCACTCCGTATTCGGAGCGCTCCGCCTTTGGCTAGCTGGGAAGTTTTCAAAACATGACATAAATTGACATTCATCAATTTTGCGACGGTTTTTATGAAAATCATGGCTTAATCGCTATCTTTCATTACAATTACTATTGCCACTATTTTTTCTTACCATTACCATTACCATTACCATTTCCATTTACTTTACCATTACCATTAGCATTACCATTATCTTTTCTTACCATTACCATTAACATTACCATTCGCATTAGCATTAGCATTACCAGTACCATTACCAATTACCAATTTCCATTACCAATTAGCAACATCAATTATCATTACCATTACCATTACCATATCCGTTACAATTACGATTGCCGTTACCATTACCATTACCATTAACATTACCTCTCTTTACCATTTCCATTACCATTACCAATTTCCATCATCATTTCCGAAATTCTTGTTTAAACAAACACAGCTGAGCTTACAGCTCAAAGCATTAGCTTAGCTAAGCTCTTGATGTGCGCGCTTGCATGTAAGCAGTGGATTTGTTTACTTTCCGCTTATGAGCTTGCTCATAAGTTTATCATAAAATTTCAGCTATGTATTAGTGCTCTGCGTTTGTGGATTTTCGGTGGCCCAAACAGCTTCTAAGACTGTCTACACAAAAAATGACCTATAGAAACAAGAAGATTGTCTCTAAGAAAAGTTTCTAGGCTAGGGATAGAACAGACGAAAAATTAAGAAAGTTTCACAGAGATTCCTTATTGATTTTATATGAAAATTCTCATAGATTTTATTTATTAGAATATTATCATAAAATCACATTTTGTAGAGAAAATCTTGCATCATTTAAAAAGAAATGTCTCCCTGAATTCATTTAAAAGAACTTCTTCTTAACTTTCATAATTCATATCATCAAATAGAATAGTGGCGGATTCACGACCTCCGTAGCACGTAATTCATACTGCATAAAACACTAGTTCTTTTCAAATTATCTTCAGAAGATCTCCATTCGTTTATTTTCCTGCCGGGCATTTCAAGTGCGCTCTAACGATTACACAGGCATCTTAAGTAGTTGTCAGTTCAGCACACAATGTTGCACTGCTGGCCTTTTTGGCTGTTTGGCTATTTGGCCTTAAGGCTTTTCTGGTTTTTTTGGCTGTTTGCTATTTTTCACTGGCTGCTGTTTCATACTTATTGACGGCTGACTGGTTGCTAATGCAATTGCAATAAATCACTTGCAGACAACAGTGAAATTGAGGCAAAGCGATCTAAAAGTATTTGCTGCTGGTATTTTTCAAAATTCTGAATATTAGTAAAAATTTTGCGAAAATGTACTTAAAATATAATATAATAATAATTAAATTCTATGTATTTGATGAAACCAAAACTAAATGAAAGTTTACACCTCCCATAAAAACACCACAAAAGGTTTTTAAGCAGGCACCGTAACGGTTATGACCTTTACAATTTGGTTTCTATTTTTCCGACCAAATTTAATGTTACTTTATGATTTTTATTTTGTCGATTTGCTTTAATCGTTATTTTGTGATTTTTATTATTTCGATAAAAAAATAATCGTTATTTTTAATTTTTATTTTCAAATTTAGTTTTTTAGATCACAAAAGATTTAAGTCGGCCTTAAAAATCAGCTTCGGTAAAGTATTAAAAATTATCGAAAAAATAAAAACCCAAATTTAGCATTATTCTTGACCGAAAAAATAAAAATCAAAGGATAACGATTTTGTAATGACCTAAAAATAAAGATCTTGATATTTAACGGTTATTTTCGGTCCCTGATTTTTAGTCTATAGATCTGATCTGGTTTCTTTTATGCGTATTTAAAATTGGCGACCTTGTATACAGGAAAAATTTAGTAAAATTCGATCAAATAATGGAATTAATCTAGAAAGCTGAGTGGTAAGGTTTTTTGGGTCAAGTAATTCATTTCTTAAAAAATAATATTTTTTATTACAAAATGGGGTTTTTTATTTTTAATAAATTTATGGTATGAAAGTACAAACAAAATGGCAAAAAACATAACTATAATTGTGCAAATTTTGCAAACAGTTATTCCTTTTGACTTCATCGGAATCTTTTTTTTGTGCTGTTACCGGATAACTTTCGACCAAATAAACCGTTTTCGATAATTCTTTTTTTTTATCGGAAAGGTGGTATTGGCGTTCGCTAAAGGCGAATGGGCGGCAGTGACCTGGGTTTGAAAGCAAACGGCTATTTCAGCAATCTTTATCATTTATTCACTGCCCAGAGCCTTGGTCTCTCCACTGCAAAATACCCGGCGGCCGGAGTATAGATTTTAGAGATAACCTTTGACAGAATGCTCTCCTTACAAAGTAACAACAAGATCCACAGATCGTTCACCGGTAGAAATTAAATTTTTTATACATTTTGTAGGTTTTTATAAATTGTCGATAACTTTAAATTACAATTTTCATATGGAAGAAGGACTTCTATCTCTGTGAAAGTAACTTCAAAGCAATTTTTATATTTTTTAAGAAATTTATAAAAAATAGTTTTTTCCAATTTTACGTTAAAAGATTTGAAAATTGTCGGGTTTTTTTTAATCGGATGGTATGCGAAACTGCCTTATGCACAAATTTCTGATTATTTAAATAAAAAAAATTTAATTTTTAAAAACTTTTCGAAAAAAAAAATATTTTTAAATTTGGCTTGAATATGTTTTTTAATCTAAACGTTATTTCTTTAATTAATTGAAAAAAGTCCAAATCCAAAAATGAACTGCTTGATAAAATTTTTTTTTTCATTGTGTCTTTTCTTGTCACACGCACTGTAGTTATTTTTCTTATAAGTACACACATACATAAAAATACTTTAGTAATCTTTATACATCCACATACTTATGCTTTCAATTTTCAAACTCACGTTTTATTTCTCTTCTTTCTCATTGAAGGCCCCAATCATACCCGATGTCACGTCCGATGGTGATACGAGCAATTTTGATGAGTACCCCGAAAAGGATTGGAAACCAGCCAGAGCAGTAGACCAAAGAGATTTACAATTGTTTAATGATTTTTAAAACAAACAAAAAATATATAGCATTTAAGTTTTGTAGTCTGTATTTATTTATTACCTACCTACTAATGATAATTAAATTATAGTTATAAGAATAAAAAAAAAAATATAGTAAAAGTTTATTATCCTACGCGTTTGTTTCTTTTAATAGGAACGAGTAGGAAAACAAGCACACAACATCAAAATAAACTACTAAAATAAATTTTTAAAAAAGCAAGTACAATTAATTTTATTTCATTTTCATTTGACTGACTGGCGTCAGCTGTGATGGATTTACGTTTGCGTGCATAAGAAATTTACTAGAACATAATATTTCAAAATATACTTAAAGATTTATCTTTCTACCTACGTGTGTGCACCTTTAAGTATCTACTTTTGGCACGGAAATTCAAAAACGAAATAACTCAGAGGTAATGTTGGAAAATAATAAATATGTTATTAACAATTGTTCAGCACTCTTAGTGCATACAGAGTGTTTCAGTAATGTTCAAGCATGACAGCATGAAGGTAGACATTTTATTTATTTTTTATTTATTTATTTCATTTTAAATCTACATTACAAAGTACCTTACAGACTAAAGAAAAATTAACAATAAATGCTCACAAAAGCAGATTTAGATAGAGAAAAGGTAATTAACTTAAAAGTAAATAAATCATTAAATTCCTTTAGGACACGCGAAATAGGCGCATTACTCGCATATTTAGTTCTGCAGTTATCAACATAAAAAGAATAGAAATTACGCAGACTTCTTTGCGGAACATTAAAGCTAATGCGCTCAAGTGGAATTGGACAATCGATAATGCCATTAATTACATAGAAAATAAAAGGAAGAGAGAGGACTGACCTCCTATTTTCCAAAGAACTTAGATCAATTAGCAGCAGGCGCGAATGGTAGGATGAAATGGGATCCTCGAATTGCAATGATCGCAATGCATGTTTCAGAGAAACTTTTTGAATCCTTTCAATCCTATTTACCGAGCGTTGATCGAATGGTTTCCAGATAATTACCGCGTACTCTAAGTGAGAGCGTACAAGAAGCGAAAAAAGAGGCTTAAAGGTGTAAGTATCAGAAAACTCGGAGGCATTACGTCGTATAAAACCCACTAGCGAGTATGCTTTCGAAAGAATAAATTTAATATGACTATTAAATGAAAACTTTGCCTCAAAAACTACTCAAAGATCTTTAGACTCTGTAACCTTGCTAAGAACAAAGTTAGAAATTGAGTAAAGGGCAGGAGTGGCGTTCTGACGCCTAGTGAATGTTATGTGAAAACAATTATTAATGTTTAAAGATATGCGTGACTTAACCGACCATAAATAAAGAATATTTAAATCAGATTGAAGTTGCATCAGCTGCATCCTTAACAACCAACCTTCAAAACATCGACATAAAGCAGATAATTCGAAAAGGAGAAACAATTGCCAATACCGTTTATAAAAAGAACGAATAAGAGAGGGCCTAAAATGCTCGCCTGTGGAACGCCAGAAGAGGCAACGAAATAGTCCGAGAATACGACATCAATCGAAACTACACAGACAGCGCCGATTAGACAAGTATGAGGTGATCCATTTCAGAAGAGACGAATGGAAGCCTAGGCAAGCTAACTTATTTAACAGAATCCGGTGAGATACTCTATCGAACGCCTTAGAAAAGTCTCTATGTATGCAGTCAACTTGCGAACCAGCCGAAAACGATGAGATGCAAAAATCACTGAATACCAATAAATTGGATACTGTCGAGCGCCCGGATACAAATCCATGCTGGTTTGGGCTGATTAATGACCTTATCGCGGAATAAATTTTGCCTTTGACGACACTTTCAAAAAGTTTGCAAAATATTGATAGTTTCGAAATTGGCCTGTTATTCCGTACATTATTTTTAGTACCATTTCTTAAAAGAGGCGTAATTGTTGGTATCTTCCAATCATTAATAAAGATAGCCAAGGAAAGAGATTTATTAAAAATTAATTGTAAAGGCAACACTGGGCATCCCTTAAATAAAAGAGACCGACAGACCGTCAGCGTCTGATTGCGAAGGAGGGAAAGAACCGCGTTCATAACTTCGTCAGAAGAGTTATGTAAGGTCGCCAGATTAATCGAAGAAAATATTTGAGATGAAAAATCATGTGAACTCCCATCGTCAACTACATAATTTGACATAAAAAACTCCGTGGACAAATTAACGTCCTCAACAGGAGTATTAGCGAATTGGTTTTCCAGAAATTCTGAACTGGGTATGCTAGAACAAAGTTTTTTTGATCTTACAAAATTCCAGAAAGATTTCGGGTTAGCTATAATATTCTGCTCTGCATTCCGAATATATTTCCTTCAGAATGTTGTGTCTAGATCTCTTGAAAGAAGCCATTGGCTTAGCTGAAGCGTTCAACGTTTTCGAATCCAATTTTATATAAAAACGTTTTATTTTTTCAGGGCTCAGAATACAGATATCTTATTCCAATGGAATACTGCGCTGTTAATGTGGCTGCTGAACCATGAGATTCGGTTAATTTTACTTCATTAACGATTTTATAAAAAAAAAATCTTCAAGTACCTAATTGAAGACCTTTATTAGAAAGTTTTATGGATTATTTGTGCCAAGATCAATCTGGTTACTCTCTTGGGTAAGGATAGACAAGCTGCTATTTGAGACTTCACTTGGTGAATACAAGGGGGTTGCAGTAATGGTTTGTTAATAGCCATTTCCATTTCTAACTCTAGTTAGACCTTTAGACTGGCACATTTTATATTTTGCTGCTTCCTCTTCGCCGAATTTATGCAATATCCAGTAAAAAGCCCGTAGTTAATCTTACGTTGTATCTGGTTAGATTTAGGAATGTTTAAAATATGATTTCTGGTAAAAGAATGATGCAAGCTTTGGCTTGTACGCTTTCCTCTGTCTAGTAATGTTGGGCTTCCTTCTTCTTTCAACTGGACTAGTTTCACTCAGTGTTATTCTTAGGAAGTGCACTGGCACCATAAGCTGCCCTTTTTCTGCAAAATATCTGTCTCCCTGTCTCCAAAACAAAATTTGAAAGGAATGGCTAATTTTCCACACAGTAACAATGCCCAGTTATTTATATTAGGGGTATTCGTTTAAACGCGTAAATGCCTCGTAACCGCGTAAACCTCGTAAATAAATCGGGTTTCCATACAAAATTAAGTAAGCTTACGAGGTTTATGCTTAAGGCATTTACGCGTTTAGACGAATACCCCTATTAAGTAATCACCGTTCCGTGAGGGCTTTTGCAACATTAGACATTCCTACAACAATAAAGAGATGAACTCATAATGCTTTCAAGTGTCAAGTGTGCCGCTTACTATATCAGGGATAACTTTTTTTAACAGCTATACGCAAATAATCAAATACATCTATCTTTAGTACACTTTTAGGCTTCAGGTCCTAGAAGCTGGAGATTTTTCCATTGTATTACACGTTTTTGGATGGCTTGAGAACAAACAATAAGATATGCCGAAAGAGAAGGGCATCTTGAATGGAAAAATCTCCAGCTTCTAGGACCTGAAGCCTATATGAGCCAGGTGGTCTCTTCACTATTTGCATCTACCGCAATCTGAAAAAAGAGTTGTCTACCAATAATTAAAAAAAGCCTCTTAGATTGATTATGTAGAGGCACATACTGACACATTTTCGATTAAATATCACCGGTATATCAAATATGTACACATATCCCTCCGAAGTTTACATCGTTTATTGTTTCACTTTGTTGTATCGTATGCAAAGAGAAGAAGACCTTGAGTTTTTCTTCAAACCTCATAACCAATTATCCACAAGATTCTCATCAGGAAAATAAGGGCGCTTTTAGATAAATGCTTTAAAGCAGGGCTTTTTTTAATAAGGCCTTCTCTTGGGAAGCTCCATTAGAGCACCCTTGATTAGTCCCGTCATTCGAAGGCAGTTGAAAAGTTGTGTTTTCAAAACAACTGAAGCCAAACAAAGGAAACAGTAGCATTAGACGTGCCGCTGCATCTCGGGAGGAAAGTTAAATTTTGGACTGCGTCATTATTACTTCATGTAAATTTTCTCCTTATAAGGGAAGCTGAATCAGGATTCTGCTTCGCTTCGAAAAATCAAAAAGAAGGACTCCTAGAAGGACTCTCTTTACCTTATTTTAGCGACTGTGCCAAATACTAAATTTAGATTATGAAGCTGTGTGAACTACTGTTTTAATCTCTGGGTTCTCTTCTAGCCTTACTGTAAAGAGCAGCAACTCTTTTTTGATTGCGGTAAGCAAGGAAGGTAGGATTATGAGCCTTTTTACTGTTGGGGTGGTGACCAATACAGGATCATCGTTTGGAATTTA
>JAPVRG010278589.1:3096-15108 GCA_029783565.1 Rhagoletis cerasi
AATACAAACTTTGTAAGCTCCAAATTATCAATGTTCATGACATAATGGGCCGGATTCTTGTTTTCGTACGAATCGAAAATTTAAAATTTTTGTATAGAAAAGAAATAGAAAAATTTCAAATTTTCTATTCGTATGAAAACAAGAATCCAGCCCAATGTTTTATTAAAAATTTTTATATTATTAAGTTAAAAACTTCAAATTTCCTCTTTTCCAGTAAGCTTAGAGCTTTCAAAGCTCAAGAAGTAACTAGTAGCTTTTAAAAGTTTTGAGTGTTTAAATACGTTTATTCACTTAATTTGAATTAATTAATTAATTTAATTTAAGCAGCTTAAAAAAATAAAAGAGAAGAAAAGCTTTGAAAGTTTTGATGTAATTCAAAAAACTTTGATAATTATTTTTAATTTCATTCCTAAGCTCACGACATTTTAAGTTTTCTCCGTCTCTTTTATAAACTCCGCCGGAGTGAAGTTATTTAAAGTTTCAACTTTAATTTTATGAATTCGAAAATTTTCGAAGCCTGCCATCTTCATAGGCTCACGTGCTAAGATCTTTTTAGCTTTCTGTAGATGTTCTATGTGACTGGAAGACAATAAAAGCTTTCTTGGCCAACACCGAGCTAAAGCAAGAAAAAAGCAACAAGCCTCCTCTTCTTCGTTTGCGATTCAAAATTTATCGTCCAATTCCCAACTCTGATGGAGAATCAGAAGGAAATGAATTAGTTGCCTTTACAAACTCTATGGAAAGCTTCAAAAGGGATCTTTCGCGAACTATGTTGTGGTCGTGAATGCACTAAAACAGCAGCTTTTACACCAGCTTTAACTCTGTGCGCGTCCATATAAAATATATAAGAAACTTCAAAAAGGTTTGGTTGCGGGCTATGTTTTCGTCGTGACTTCCCTGGAATACCTAAAACTTTCGTGAACAGAGAAAGCTTTTATCAGATGCCTGGTTATATTTAGTGCAGCAATGACCGGAAAGAGCTTCCATCATGCGTATGACAATGAAAAAGTCAAAGAGAGCTTTAAAACCCTTTTTTCGCGGGATATGAATTGATCATAGCTGTTATATGGAATGCTTAGGAAAGCTCAGAATATGTGCCCATTAACGTTCAACTCTGATTTAAAGATCTCGAAATACATAAAATGAATATTCCAATTTTTTCGGACTTCGCACGGAGTCAGGAAGCATTTCCAAGGTACTTAATTATTGAATGAGTAAATTTAATTTTTTTAAGATTCGGAGCTTTCTCACCTAAAATTAGAAAGCTTTTAAATGAAAAGAACAAGGAAAAGTTAATGCACACATACTTGCAAACTTTCAAAGCTTTATGAAATGTTAGCCATGAAAAGCTTTTGCTCGGTGCCTGGTTATATGCGTGGCCATACAAAGTTCAAGAAAAACTGGTACATAAGAGGCTTAAAAAAGCTCTTAAGGTGCGCCCATTAACATTCAACTCTGATTTAAGGCTTCAGAAAGCTTCACTTTGTTCGACAGAGCTTTTATTCTGTACCTTCAAACTTTAAAAGCTCAACACGCTTGGTACGCCACGAAGTAACCAATTATGATAAAAGTATTATTTTGAAGTTTTATACCATTTTTAGGTAGAGAACGATTTTACGCTTTGCCCATATATATTGAACAGAGTTGGCAGCAATTCTAGCATTTCAAAGCACACATTTCGTGTTATGTATGTAGATAAAGGATAGCAAATACTGCTATAAAATGCATGGAAAGCTTTGAAAGCTCCTACGCAGCGTACGACAGTGTGCGGCATGAATCATGTAGAAACTTTATAAAGTAAATTATTGGACAACTTCCTGAAATATGTAAAGATTTTTGAACTGGACTTATTATTCCTTTAGCTACATTTTATCTCGATCCATATAACATTACTGATGTAAATCGAATTTCGACAGTTTTATGTTTTCGTCAAGTTGCTAACATGTAATACATTTCACGGTTATTTAATTACAACTAGTATGTACCTACATTAATACAAAGCATATAACATTATTTATTTACATAACAATAGCTCGAATGGCCAGCATGCCATCGGTTACAAACTCGTTCAATTCAATTCAAGTTCAAATCAAGCAATCACAGCCATTGTCCACAATCCATCAAATGTGGATTACATAGCGAAAGAAAATCCTTACTGTAACAAGTTCACTTGCCCATTTGAACATATGTACATACATACATACATTTGGATGTAGAAACAAAAATACATACATGTGTGCATTTGTCAAGCGTTGCATGCAATTGTAAATGTATCTTTGCATCTACATATGTTGTAATTGCATAAGAGAATGTAAGATGTAATTTAAGCGCATGGATGTGCAAGTTGTGGCCTAGAGCTGCTGTCGACGACATTCACTTTGGCAATGATGCTTGCACGCATCTGTTTTACATAACTATTTACATAATTGTAAGACTGTATTTTTACGCTTATAACTACAGTTGTTCGAGCGCAATAATCGATGTGTGTACATCGAGTTAAAACCGAAGCGAAACATTGCTTAAGTGCTTAAAAGCTAAATGCTTAATGTAGAAGAATTAAGAGAGAGATTTATGTTCATATTTGTAGTTTTACACGAAAGATGCCATGACTGCGTTTGGGTAAGTCGAAAAGTGTGGATTTCGAAGAGCACAGTTAAAGTAAAGGATGGGAATGTAAGTTTGGTAAAAAATACTTATCTGCATGCTTAATGCACAGAATGTACCCTTATCTACTAGAAAATTATCAACAGCGACTGACTTGCCTTACTCCACACTGCATGGCCTCACGCGCTAGACTTGGTCCTGTATGAAACTTTTTAGTCGGACGTATGGTCTTAAATCATGGTTACCAGAGTGGCACTACGTTTCAATACAAATTTGTTCAGGTGACAGTAAATTATTAAGAACAAAGACATTCCGACAATCTTCAAGGCACGTTTTTCCTAAACTTTATCCCATATATGCACAGATTTCCCAAAGACGAATGATGGAACGGGTATTGGTACCAGCGTATTTGGATCTGATACCAGATTTTCAGTTGCCATGAGCAGGTCGGCTGAATGTATTCCAGGCTTAGAGTATCAAAGCGCCTCAAACCTTCGCAACAAGAAACATGATAAAACAAAATAGGGTAATGGGCTTTTGTTGAATCAGCGACGACGAGTTTGCCGAAAACTTGTTGAGAAGGGTAATCAATTCCCTTCATTTTGCCGGAACCGCAAGTCTAATACAGTACAGTCTGTAATAAATAAATAGATACACTTTTTAAAGTTTCATAAATTGCACTTTATTTACATAAAATTAACAAAGAATTCCAACATTTTTAAGAAATTAACGGTGCTCCTAGATTTTTATATGATAATTGAAGTCGGTTGTGTTTTTTGTTTAAAATTTTCTTGTTTAATGAAAAGTTCTATAAACACAAGACGCGCTCAACTTTCAAAAAGTAAAAAACAAATGTTTAAAAAGAATTTTAAATTTTTTTAGCAGATTGGTAGCCAAGATTTTGGGGGAGAGTTTGAACCCAAAACCCATACATATGTACATATGTACATATGTATTTTGAGCAATCAGATTTAGTGATTCTTCTTAATTATGGAATGAAATGGAGCTAGAAAACCCAAGCAATCAGTTATATGTAATTGTACTTTAATCCTAGAGAAAGGGTTAAGTGGCGGGAGAAGTCATCTCGAATTAAATTGGGTTAGGCTAAAGCTTATATATATTACAAAGTTTTCTAACAAAAACCAAAAACATTTTTCTAGGTTTGATGTTTTCATTTCATTTTCTTTAATAAATTTTATAAACTTAACAATTCTGTTTAAAAAAATATTGTTTATTATCTGTACTTTTTAAAATTTTGCAGAACCAATTTAGCAAGGTTTATGTTGCGCACGGGTAGCCAACTAAGTGGTTCCATAATTATGGCATGAGGTTCAGATTTTTGCCATCACAACATTCTAAAGTATGATCTAAAACAAACCGTTAGAAAAAGTATTTGCCTAAAGCAAACATCGGTCCTCAAAGGGTTAAGAAACGAATACGGAATTTCCTCAGCGGCCTCCCTTTACTTTAGAACTAAAGTGCGAAATTTTTTGGTAAAAATGAAAACACCAATATTAGTTTGTCGACAGAAAAAGAATAAATATATTTAGCTATTTCATTCTCAACACATCCGACCCAAAAAACTTACCATCTGAGCCCAGCAAAGGCCAGACAGCCGCAGGGAAAATGATCTGTAATCAGTCCTATCACAGTGCTCGTCGCTTACTAATTTTTTCTTCTCTGCTTGGTTCTGTAATTGACTCCGATCCAATTGGACGTTCCACAAACTGCAGCTCGCCACTTTATCAGCCAGTTTGTTGTATTGGCCACTGCGCGGTTTCGGTACCCAAGTAAGTTCAAGCTTGTTTAATTTTGCAACGGTATTCAGTCTTAACTTACATTCCTGGACTTATCTCGAAAAAATACGCTTAATTTTTGATCTCTAAACGCAGCGATAGTAAATCTAACAAAGCATTAGGATTCGCTTCTAACGTTAAATTCGTTATATCTCCTCAACTTTTTGAAGCCTTTGTACAAAATTTGGTACAAAGATCCCGTAAATGCGGCTATATATTATTTTTGGAAAAAAGGCGGAGCCACGCCTCTATTAACAACATACCACTATTCATCATATCTGCCCAGCTATTTGGTGCAGATTAATGATATTTAGCGTATGCGTCCTTTAGATCAAGTTACACCTCATTTTGGAAAGGTGTGCAGTGCCACGCTTCATACAAGAAAAAAGCCAAAGTTGTTTTATGTCATATTATGGATCAGGCATAGCATGCTGGGCCGAATAAAAATGATAAGCCATGCTTAAGTTTTCAGCCTTCTTATCTGCAAGAAGGCGTGTGGTGACCACACGATTGCATGGGCTCTTGCTTCAACTGGTATTGCTGCTACCTCTTTGGATGGAGGGCCATTAAAGTTGCCATTAAATATGAAATTCATCGATACTGCTACATGTAATATTAGTAACGGTTCGGACATGGCCAAAGTGCTAAAAACATGTAAGCTGATTGTCTGGGATGAATGCACTATGGCGCAAAAAAGTCACTTGAAGCGCTCAATTTAACTCTTCAAGATTTGAGAAGAATTAAGCAACTATTCGGTGGAGCTCTCATTTTGTTGTCTATCGAATTTCGGCAGACTCTTCCGATATTAGCGAAATCAACACCAGCTGATGAGCTTAATGCCTGCCTGAAACCATTACAAATTTGGCGGTACGTCCAAAAATGAACTCTGACCACTAATATGCGCGTTAGTCCGAAATAAGAATCTTCAGCTGCTACTTTTTGTATTACTGTTATATTGTTATAACTGTTAGATATTGGTAACGGAAAATTTTAAATTGATCCAGAAACAAAATGCATTTGATTTCAACCCAATTTTTGTGTTAACGTGACATCAATTGAGGAATTAATTGAAAAGGTTTCACACCGATTGAAATCGATTACAAAAATCATCAATGGCTTTGCGCACCTGCAATTTTGGCTGCAAAAACAATGACATCAGCGCAATCAACAATGTGATTCAAGGGCAAGTTTTTAGGCCAGTGTACGACCTACAAATCAGTGGGCAGCGTTATGAATGCAGATGAGATTGTTAACTATCCGATTGTAATCTTGAATTCGTTAGTTCTCCCGGGGATGCCACCACACATATTATCACTCAAAATTGGTGCGCCCATAATTCTTCTCCAAAATACAAGTCCCCCTCGATTGCGCAATGGGACCAGACTTTCTGTAAATAATTTTTGCCCAATATCATCGAAGCGACCATTCTCAATGGTAAATCAAGAGGAGAAGATGTTATAACTCCTAGAATCCCCATCATCTCAAACGATATGCCATATGGTTTCAAACACCTCCAGTTTCCCGTCCACCTTGCTTCCTCAATTTATTTATTTTTACACAAGATGGAAGAACAAAAAATATTGTATACCCAAAAAGATTGGAATAAAATACCTGTTCAATATACGGGGTGTCCCAAAAGTCGACGTCAAGCCGCAAACGGGTGACAGGCACCACACAAAGTGGTGTCACTCCCTGTATCGCTCATACTTCGTAAAGTAATTCTCTCCGTCTCACTCAAACTAGATTACCTTAAAAGTTACGGCTTCAAGGAAAGTCTTGGGTACACTACAATCGTTTTAGGAAACAAATTTTCCAAACTGAGTTTTTTTAAAAAATAGAAATTGTCCATAATTTAAGAAACAATCTAGCAAGTGCCATACCATTTTAGAATCCCTATTAAATGCGCCAACTTTCAAAGTTACTTGCCAAACTTGTGTAGTACATTTTATTTTTAGTGCAGTTAGTTAAAATTAGCAAAGTATTAAATTTCAAATTTTTTTTGGGCAAAAGGTGTCATTTTCTTCCAAGCTAGAGCAGTCGACTATACGTTTTAGACGACAAATTACAGAAGCATTACTCAGAACTACATAATAAAAATAAAATTGAGAAAAATAAGTTTGTAGTAACGAGAATTAAAAACCCATCACAGGGTGTAGATTTTTCCGTTTTTTTTTTAACGCCTACAATTTTAAAAAAACAAGACATAGATTTTTCTGATAACTATTATGACTTGGCCTGTCATCCGTTTCGGGCTTATGTATGTATATGTGTGCATTTCTTTATTGGCACAGCAACGCAAGCCGGGTACGCTAGTTAGAAAATATATTGCAAACTTCTTCCTTTCTGGAATTTTTTCTATGAAGTTTAACTTCTTATGCGCCTTGAGACTACAGTCACTCAGTTTTTTTATTTTAAATTTGTTGTAATAGTTTTTTTCGTCAATAGAAAATGCAAACGGAACTTTGTTTAACCAAGCACTTTGCGTATTTTGTAAAAAAATTTGTTGCGTATACGCCACACCACACCATCAAAGAAAATTCTCGTAATGCACATGCGAAGCACGTTTTCTTGCACTACTTACTTCCGCTGCACAATTTATTTTCTAATATAACAAAGCAGGAAGTGCGCGCATTTTAGTAAGAACATGAGAGAAAGTACATCGGCTATGCTACATAGTATGCGGTGTAATGGCAATGCTTTTGGCTAAGCAAACGGATTTTTTATTGGTACAATAGAAAAATACGTACATATTTGTTTGCACAAAGCTGCATACTTCGATTTCTAAATATGTATATGCATACATGCATATACTACAAGTATGCATGTGTGCGTGCGCTCATACATTTGCACTGCAACATAAAATCCTTCAATCATTTCGATATGTGCCGTGGGATTATCCGGCAGCTGTGTTTGCGTAGCAATGCAATGAAGTAATGTTGCGCCAAAGAGAAGAGTGAGTGATGAATGTAGAAGAAGTACAAATGCATTAGAGGAAGGGTTGCAAGGGATATTAGAAAAATATGTACGCATGTATTCTGATCAAAGTATAGAAATAGATGAAGTAATGCATACACAAACACTCGCATGTGAACAAGTATGCATTTTTTTCCTTAACACCACTACTACATAAATAAAATAAATTCATCTGTCGCCGAAATGAAGACAACGCTGTGACAAAAACGGTGACAGTTACAGCTGCCAACTACTGAATATGGATGAAGGCGAGCACGTCAGCACACATAAGTGTACGCATGTGTGTGTATGTGTGTAGATCGTAATGTTATAATATATGTACACCCGCTCAGCAGCAGTGGGGCGGACAGCTTGAGCAGCTCGCGAAGATAGATTGAAAGCAGTTGCATTGAGCGCACAACACAGTTGTCACTGGATGACAGCTGACTGTGGCGCTCCACAGCGGGAGAGTGACAAGCTAGACCCTGATATTGTCAACATAGCGGGCTTACTGCCAAGCTGCCAGCCAACCAGCTAACCAAGCAGTTTGCGAACCCACCCTGCATCCGCTATTAACTGCGCTATCCCTTCTACTACTCCCTTCTATTAACTAACATACATATCATATATGCATACATACATGCACAAGTACATACACATGTGCGCGCCTTCAATTGCAAAGCACTCAAAGTAGTTGGAAAATATTTGGCATTCAGCAAAAACGATATTAGTGACAAATGTATGCCACACATATGCGCCAAAATGTAGCTTTGACAAATCTCTTAGTGAATTTCATTCCAGATCCTCACTTGCGACAGCCCCCCACTGCATGTCCCACACATGTGTTCAAGAAAGTATTGCATGTGTAAATACTACTGACTATTTACAACACTTTTTAACTCTTCGATTTGGCAGCCTAAATGAATGGCGCGCAAGTGAGCACATTTGTTGTCGTAGATTGTTGGTAATGTACTGAGTGAAATGGTAGAATTTCTGACGAGTATATTTGGCTAAAATAGAGATCGAACACCCAAAACAAAATAAGACTAAGTAAGTCGACGATTCTACTGTACAAGTGAGAAGATATATTTGCTTAAGGGCTACAGAATTTACATTCAATTAACTTCGCAAAGCAAAGACTAAGTTAAGCAAGTGAAGCGGAGGAAGTTGAAACTGAGTCTGGGGATCTACTTAGTGACCGTAAAATAATTTTATGACCGTACTTCACTTGTCATGTTGCCTTAGCAGTGCATCAGCGAGGTTTCTGTAAAAAGGCACAGCAACTCACGGGCATAACCGAAAGCGCATCTGTAAGTGAGGTGACCTTGTAGCTTTTCGAAGGTTTTGACACCGTCGGTCACTCCAATCGCCGCAGGAAGCCCAAAAGTGGACTTTGAATTACCTTAGTAGTCGGCAACGGTCAGTAATCAAACACGGAAACCCATAAAAATGAAGGATGTCCTATAAGGCGGTGTCATTTCATTGCTTCTGTTGAATTTTTTCTTCTTAAATACCTCCAGTCATCAGAGGGATTTTCCTGATCTCGTATGCGGGAGATTATATAGTATTGACTTCCCATAATGAAATTGATGGCCTGTGCTCAAAAGTAAACGACTACCTCCCTGATCTAGTTAGCTTCTTCAATGCAAGGAACCTAACGCTCTCCGCCACGAGCCCCCGGTAACCATCTTCACTGTCTAGACGGAAGAAGTCAGGCTGCAGCTGGGAAATCAGGTCGATGGCACACTAAATCCAGCAGAAAATAAAGCCGAAAATCATAAGGGTCCGTTTTGACAGCCTGATAGATACATTCTCATTTGTCAGTGAAGTATACAGCAGCAATAAAATTCTCAAATCTTTTGCCGGCAGCTCTTGGTGCAAAAACAATGAAGCGCTGTTGGTAATTTACAAGTAAATAAATGGTCTTCGCCAGTTCGGCCACCGGGGGGCGTAGTGAAAGATACAATAAGCACGGCACAGAACAGCGCTCATCATCTACATACATAACGAGGCTCTGATGCTCCCAGTATACGAACATAACGTAACGAAGCAGACCATCCTTCAAGTCATGTCACAACTGAAATACTACAAATACTACGATTTCAAACCAAGAGCTTGTCGTGTATTTTTTCCCTCTGACGCAAGATGCCTTGCGTTTCCATTCACATTGAATGGGTTACAGTTACGAGTCAAGAATAAACGTAAGTGGCATGAGAGCTCGATCGTTTCCTATTCCTAACCATTGGCTAACCAGGGTTGCGTGATTTTGAATTAGTCAAATCACAAATCCACAAAACAAATTTATTTCTGAATTGAATGTTGCATCAAATCCTAAATAAATTTGATTTGCGATTTGATTTGTAGACCAAATAAAAAATCAAATTTATTTGTGATTTGTTTTGTTAACCAAATAAAAAAAAAAATTTATTTGTGATTTGATTTATCAACCAAATAAGAAATAATATTTATTTGTGATTTGATTCGTCGATAAGAAATTTTATTTTGATAAGAAATCAATTTATTTGTGATTTAATTTGTCAACCAATTTCGGGATTTCCGGAACTTCTTTGAGATTTTCAGGACTCCCAAAGAAATTGATTCACGATACAAACCAAATCACAAATTTTATTTCGTATTTGGTTGACAAATCAAATCACAAATAAATTTGATTTCTTATTTGGACGACGAATCAAATCACAAATACATTTTATTTCATATTTGGTTGACAAATCAAATCACAAATAAATTTGATTTCTGATTTGGTTAAGAAATCAAATCACAAATAAATTTGATTTCTTATTTGGACGACGAATCAAATAACAAATAAATTTGATTTCTGATTTGGTTGACAAATCAAATCACAAATAAATTTGATTTCTTATTTGGACGACGAATCAAATCACAAATAAATTTTATTTCATATTTGGTTGACAAATCAAATCACAAATAAATTTGATTTCTTATTTGGACGACGAATCAAATCACAAATAAATTTTATTTCATATTTGGTTGACAAATCAAATCACAAATAAATTTGATTTCTGATTTGGTCAACGATTCAAATCACGAATCCTTTTTATTCCTTATTTATATTTCTTTATTAATGGCGGATTTTAAATCAAAAAGGATTTGAAATCACGCAACCCTGCTGCTAACTCGGGAATCATACCGACGGCTCCAAGTTGGCCTGCACGGTTCACCACAAGTTTTATGACAAATTCAAAATGTATAGCAAATAGTGTTAAACGTGTTCCTACGCTATCTTGGGTATACCTCTTGCCTGGGATGCCGTCGCCAACATTGAAAACTCTAAACCCCTAACGTACAACTAGTCGACTAATAGTTAGGTAAAGAGCGTATCTGTCGTCAGTGTTTATTCTGCTACAAAACCTCCAATAATGATAGTTTAAGATCTTTAATACACCGGAGGCAATCCCAACCAATTGCTGGCATTAGAAATTATCTTATAGAAATGTCGCGGTAAACTAATCCACCCCCATCCCCCATACCAACTCACCTGCCGCCAACACCTTTTATCATTGTTTGTAGACGGCATCCACCTACACCAAAAAAACTCTTCTTAGCTTACCAACGAACACCTGAAGCACCTGCCGAGAGCCAAAACACGATTCACTACTGTAGGACTATGTGTGCTGGTAGGAATGCAAGCAGCCACTTCAACTTAACCCCACTCAAACTTAGCTCTTTCTGCTTTGAGTGCAGCATGGGCTTCTACGCCTTCTTCTAAAAAACAGATAATATATTTTCTCTCGCTTCGATAGGAGTGCTACCGCAGGAAATATCTGCTACTCTAAATAAGAAACGCATTTAGTTGAAATATTTACCTTAGCGCTTACGATATGACATATATTTTTCATACTTACATACATATTTACATAAATATGTAGCCATTTTTAACATTTTAAATTTTTTATTAACATTTTTTTGTGTAAATACGAGCATAGAAAACGTAGATAAAATGTCTATTTTGTCACACAAACATTCACATTCCACCAAATATGCAGCGTTTGCTTAATCCCCGAATGCGCAGCGCAATTGCACTCAAAGCTAAGACAACAACAAAATATTAACTTCAAATACTTTGATGCCATAGTATTTCACTACGGAATAGTTCAAAGAAAGGGGGGTAAACACGGCAGAGTGAATTCTAGCAACGCCGCGCATAGTAGAGGTTGACGACGTTGACATAAATGCTGCCACCTCTTATAAAACATGGCCTCTACTCACTCACTGCTAGTTTGCTTAGCCTGCCTCCTGGCAGTTGAGTGACAAAATCAAACGAACTGCCGCGGCAAATGGCAAAGAAGCGTCAAAGCATCGAATCCGCACATACACACACATACAAAGGTGGGTAAGATACCCAGCAAAAAATCTAGAATCGCTTCTTGCGGTAACGTGTTTATCAAAGAAGCGAATGTGAAATCGAAGAGAATTGGTTAGCGTTTCCGCTTTCGCTTCTAGAAGGTATTACTTTAACAAGGGTATTAGACCGTATCGAAAACAAAAGTTCACCGTACACCCCCTCATATGAAGACTTTTTAAACAGGGGTACTTACTAGGGTGATTGACTCGGTTTTTTCAAACCAGTTTTCCTCGGTTTTTTCATATATTTTTGAGCGGTTTTTTTAAAATCAGGATT
>JAPVRG010278782.1:4227-16381 GCA_029783565.1 Rhagoletis cerasi
TTCAGTAGTTACCGATTTATCACAGATTTCGTATTTCTGTAAATTAGCGTTATATGGCAACTGAGCCTGGTTATCGTCTGATTTAAAAAAATTTCGACTGTTTTCTGTGTTGGACCTAGATTAACACTTGTGCCAAGTTTAGTAGAAATTAGTAAAGCGGTAAGCGAGTTATACATGCAAATCCATAAGTGGGCGTGGCTACGCCCATTCTTAAAAATTTATAATATTCTTATTACTCGTTAACATATCATTGCAAATACCAATTTTCAGTCGATAAGCTTCAGTAGTTTGTATTTCTGAAAATTACCATCATATGGGAGGTAGGCATGGTTATTGCCCGATTTCGCCCATTTTCAATACCGTCCGTCCTTATCCCAAGTTTCGTTGAGATAGCTCAATTTTTACTCGAGTTATCGTGTGCACAGACGGGCGGACGGATGGAGAGACAGACATGGCTTACCCAATTTCTCTATTAATTTTGGTATATTTATGTCTATATCGATCTCGATTCCTTTAGGCTGGTACAAACAACCGTTATGTTTGTTCATTTATTCAAAGTATATTATATGTGAACAAAGTTATAATACCCTTGTGCACAAGTGCGCTCGGTTATAAAAATATTTATTCAAACAAAAATGGTGGGTAGGCACTGTGGCCAATGGTAATCATCAATTACCACCTCTGCATGGTTGTAAGCCAAGCAGAGTCCGCAAAAAACTCCAGAAGCATTGTTCGGAGGATGCATCAGACTAGGCCGAAGTGCCATCAACTTCAACTTGTTGTATCCCACTTGAGAAGTGTAAATGCAAACATTTCCTAAATTTCATAAAGAAAATGTTTGCACATGCAGCAGTGCACATATCTGTGCTGTACTGTTTATGCGGGTTTATCGAAGTTGTAATGCATTTAGGCGCTAGGTGTTAGCAGTCGCCTAAACACAAACTAAATACGGCCATACAAAAATTTGACCTCAGAATTCTTGGAGGGTTTACTATATAGGTTCATTCTGGAGTTGGAATCATTCCGCCTTCAGACAATGCCCTGAAATTGTTACACAGTGTTATACTGAAGCCTACAATTAAACCAATTTTTAGAAGAATTGACGATAAAAATATTTTTATGTATAAGGAAATATGTATGTTGGTATGTGAGTAAGCATTTACTTAATGCCTACGAAAGGTGATAAAACGATTAGGCTACTGTTGAAATGATAACGGTAATTAGTTTCAGCAAATAAACTGAAGTACATAATAAAGCCCCATTAGTTATCGATGGTTAAAGTTCCCATAAAACTTTAGCCAACTAAAAAACAGAAAAAAGGAGCAAAAGCTGGCAACGTATAGATAAAAACAGTGGATCTCAAACAAAATCATACATACATATGTATGTACATATGTATGTATGTATATGCACAGGGACTTTGCAACCGGGTGGCAAGGAGGGCCGTATACTCATTTTGCCCTCCAACTTATGGGCACATCTTATTAATGTAATTTTTGGCGACTGATAAAATGTTTACATCAAGAAGTTATTCTAGTTCTGCAAGAAGTGGCGGAAAGGTATACTGGTATGTCTGGTATTTTTTGCATGGTGAAAGAATCTTCAAATATCATCCAGGAATCAGCCAAAAGAACAAAACATTTTCGCAATCAACATTATTTTAATCATAGCAGAAGTTCCTCGGAGTAAAAAGAAAATACATTGAGATTAATTTTTATAGCCATCACGATAGAAAGAAAATCTTTTATGAGAGGATATTTGGAAAGATTCCGAGAGTTCGACACGATGGTCTTTTTTATGCTGAGTATCGAAATTTTTGGTCTCTGGAAATTTTTGGTCTCTGCGAACAGCTTGGTCGGGCTCATCAGAATCCTACATTAACAGCCCGGAGTGCGAAACAGGCAGCGATACCTTTAATTCAACCGATCTAAAAACTCCGTTCTTATACAGACAAGTTGGAATCAAGAAAATTCCTCCCCGCTTAGATCAAACTGATTGCCCTACGTCAACTAATGATCGGTACCGAGAAGACAAGCTCGAAATGATAGACTTACTTTCAAACGAATCAGAAGAAATATTTGATCACGAGGTATACAAACATATCAACAAATGAAATAATAGTCACAAACACGATATGAAAATAAAATGTGTATTTACAAAAAGAAATGTGTACATAAAAAGAAGACGTTGGGTGCTTTCGAAATAACTATTCTACGCAAGATCTACGGCCTTGTTCGCGTGGGCGACGAGTACTTAAGAAGATGGAATGACGATATGTACGAGTTTTGTAATGACGTGGATACAGTTAAGCACATAAGAATACAACGATTGCGCTGGACATGTTATGATAAGCATGGATGACGAGTAAGGGCGCCCACGAACACAATGGAAGCACTTGGGATGAACAACTGGCGCAAATCCGCAAAGGAGAGAGGCAATTGGCGAAGCTTTTTGGTCTCGGCCCAAACCGACAAACGGTTGTAGCGCCAAATAAGAAGAATAAGTATATACAAAAAAGTGTACGTCACGAATATTAATTTCAATATGATCT
Source organism: Rhagoletis cerasi (assembly GCA_029783565.1). Classification (NCBI taxonomy): domain Eukaryota; kingdom Metazoa; phylum Arthropoda; class Insecta; order Diptera; family Tephritidae; genus Rhagoletis; species Rhagoletis cerasi. The sequence continues at coordinate 6,779 of JAPVRG010278782.1, forward strand.
CTTCATAATAGAATTCATTTTGGTAAGCGCAACAAAACGAGTGAGCACCGCTATATTATAACTGAATTTTTTCTTGTTCTTGATGCTTGTGAATTATTAGAAAATATACTTCTTGATGCATACAAAGGGATTATACCTGCTGAAGACAGTTTGAAAATGAGGCCGGGACTTTTCGCAGATGATTTTGAATTGTCTAACCTATATCCTTAGCTACAAATATTGAAAAATATGCCATAAGAAAAACCTTCAAGCTGCGCTGAAATAGACGACCAACTTCGAAAGTCGTCTGCCACTATGGCAAGCCTTTTAGATCAAATCTATAGACTAGTCAATTTGATAATGATGGTTCCAGCTCAGCAACTTCTTGTGAAATGTCTCTCAGTGCTGTGCGGATTTTGAAAAATCACCTCCGTACACGACAAACCCAAAAACGTCTTACTCGTATAACGCTCCTTCATGTTTATAAAGAAAAAATTCTATCCTTAAATTTGCGAAAAATAATGGAAGAATTGGTTTCGGTTTTTAATTTTTTCGGAATTTGAGGAGAATCGTTTATTATATATATTTATATACATATACAGCAATCCATGTTCCCACAATCACAGTTTTAACTGTAAATTACAGAGTTTTATACAGTTTTTTTAAATACCCCCTAGTACAAATCACAGTTTTCAAAAAATTCCGATTTTAACGAATAAATTAAAATATCAATTTTGGTTTTTTAAAGCAAGTTTTTAATATAAAGAGATGAAGATGCAGTGTTTTTTTTTGTTGAGAAAAATGCATTCCAATTACGCGATTTAAAACCTTAATTTTCCAAAAATCTTTTTGTTTTTGAAGGTTACAGTTTTTTTCTTGATAATTCACAGTTCTTTGAAAAAAATCTGGCAATTGTGGTAGCATCTACATTTTCTTGAGGAATGTCTAAAGTACATGATTCACTTCTTTCAAAAGGCCGGCGCAAAGATTCATTTGTATTCTAGGCTGTTATAATGTCAAATAGTGTGAATGTTTTTCAAGCAAACGTTTTTTTGTTATATATTCTAACAAACGAATGCTGACGGACTTCTTCACTTTTTTCTATATAAACATGAATTTCTTTTGAAATAAAATGCACAAGACTATTTGTGAAAAAATTTAAAAGATCAACGACAGTTTTTATAAAGTGCACTAGTTATTGAAAAAAGCCCTCAAAAGATGAGTAAAAATCAAACGTGCACTTTGCATACTAAAATTTTATGTACTAACCGGCATACCCAAAAGTTTTCTAAAAATTCAGATTAAAAGCTCAAATATTTTATGAAAATTTTTTGAATTTTGTATTAAGTTTGAAACTTTGATATATGTATATGGTTTTAGCTAATGCAAGGACGATATTTTTATAGAAAAATAACAAAAAAAAATGTATCTTGAAAATTACTGACTATTTAAAAAAATTAATATGTCAACACTTTTTTGAGTCACTGTTTATGAATAAAAAGTGCGCTAACATATATACATACATATGTATGTGCATGTTACTGTCGTTTGTGTTTTTAACCCCAAAACATTTCGTTGCAACGTCCCTGTGTGTGCATGTGTTTGTGCATGCGTATAGTTAATTTATAAAAATATACGTTTATGGGGATTTTAGATACGAGTAATATAAAAAAAAAATAAATATATTACGCAGATTGCGTTAAGTTTATTATGCGCATTTAACATAAGTTATTTATAGCCGTAAAAAACGTGAAAATTAATTAGTAGGTGCCAAATATGTAGATTTTATATGCTTTCAAACGCCAAAGAGAATATATTGTTAGGTAATATTTTTTTACAGTTCAGTTGACATAGTTAATTAAATATAAATTAAAACCGATTAAAAAAAAAAATTACTAACAATAAGTATGCCCATTGCAAAGCAGAGGTTTGGATATTAAAAATAAAAAGTCAGCCAGCTTTAATAAAATTATTAATATTTAATAATTAAGTGAGAGCAACAATAATATCAGTTATCAAAACTTATTTTGCATCTTTTAACAGAAACTGAAATTTAAACTTTGCTTCGGCTCTTCGTTTTTACAGCACCTGTCATACAATTGGTGTAATTGGCATTTTACTGGTATATTCAAAAAGAAGGTCTGGGAATATGCGAAAGATGTCCTTCATACGTTTCTGAATGATTTCAGAGAGCTGCAAAGTAATTTTTTTTTAAGAATCAGACCAAGGGTATCCGAAGCATATTTATATCCTAAAACCGAATTAGTTTTTGAAATTGTTCCATCACGTCAGGATTTTGACATATTGTGATCTAATAATATAAAAATATCTGTTTTTAGCTGTTTTTTGAGACGTTGTAACATCACTAAAAATTTGTTTCCATTAAAACTGGCATACGAAATACGAATATCCACAAAGATCTTAATGCAAATACGGTGCATGAGGACATAAGAGGGCTAAGCACCAGTTACTCAGCACGGTTAATGAACCATCCGAATCGACTAGCAAGAGATCTTCTTAGCCCGAGATATGCAAGCAGACTGAAATGAAAGGATTTTTCCGATATTATCAAATGATGCGCAAAATAATAAATTTCGATATCCGCGATATATCAATTGCGGCTCTGGAACTCGTCCTTTCAGGCCGACTACCGAACACCAGTGTCAGTGCGGCTCGGAAACTTGTCCTTTCCGACCGAACACAGTCTAGTGGGTTGTCATTACTTAAATACAGAGAAGCGAAGATATTGTGGCTCTCGAACTCGTTCTTTCAGACCGCTTGCCCAGCTCGATATCCAGCCATCCTGCTGCTCGGAATTTAGTCCGTTCCGACAGCCGCAAAACTGCAATAAACATACATGTAAAACAATACAAAATTTCTAAGCATTGCCGCAGAAATTTTTAATTTAATGGTAGTTTTTAAGATTTGAAAACTTATTGTTAGTTTCGAAAGAAAGTTTCAATAAATAAATACATATTATACCAAAAAAAAAAAGACTGGCAATTATACTTCTTTCTATTATGCCTAGGCGGCCGCTGTGGTGTAGTGGTTAGCAGTGCGCACTACCATTCCGCAGGGCCTGAGTTCAAGCCCAGCTTCCGATCAACTTAAAAAAATAAAAATAAAAGTTTTTTCTAATAGCGGTCGCCCATCAGCAGGCAATGGCAAAACTCCGGCTGTATTTCTGCCTTAAAAAGGTTATCATAAAAAAACAATCCCCAATCAAGGCTCACGCCACAAATTGGCGGAGAAGTTCGGCCAAACACTAACATATTGTGTAAGCGCCAATCTATTATTATTATGAGTACGCCTAGGTGCGTTCAGTTACATATTTGACCCTGGAGATCCAGTTTATTTTCTGTGAGATATGACCTTTTAACTATATTATTTTCGTACATAAAACGACTATCATATAAGTCTGAACAGAAGTTTTCAAATAATACAAAGTGATATTGTTAAGGTGTCTCAAACATGACTGAAACAGCTATGTTTGTAGTTTTAGATCGTAAAATCCCAAAATCCTGACGTGAGGAAGAATTTCGAAAAAGGATTCGTTTTTAGAAAATCAAAGTGCTTCGGATACGCTTAGTCCGTTTTTTTTTTTCAAAAACCTTGTAGGCCAGTGTTTTGTTTTGTAAATTTCATTTCAACAATTCATAATCTTCCCTGCGGTGGCATGAACAACAACTTTTCTCTAGTTTTAGTCCAGTGTCACGACCATATGAAGTTGACCGTGCAGTGGGCTTTATCTTATTTTTGTATTGCATTTTTGTTTTGGCTCTATTTCGTTTTTTTTTTGCACAACGGCCCTGCTTCTTCTGATGACCTTTCTACAATTATTTTCATTTAATAAGTCCTGGATCCAGGAAATCACAAATTTAGAATTATCTCCAGTTCAAAGTACACCTACTCGGCCCATATTCACTTTGTGCTATCTGGGACCTCTTTTTAAACGTTCTCAATTTCATGAATTTTTTTTTCGCTTTAACAAAAAACCGCATAAAGCAAACTATAAAGGTTTCTTTCTTTTTCGCAAAATTCCCAAAAAATTTATCAGGCTACAAAATGAGTTTAAAACGAGGCTTCTCCGACAACTAAACTCTTCACCCAATCGTCTTTGGAAAATATTATGCAGTATATGTAAATACGTATGTACTTATGTATACAATTATATAGCACTCATGTATTTTAAAAGCGTTATTGAGAATTTATAATAATTAAATGTTTTTTATGAATGCACTCAGATATGTTTGAAAGCATCTGAAAGCAAGTTTTTGGTACTTTTTCGTTGACATTTGCCACAAGCGCCCGTTCGACCTCAGACCACAGCTTAAAAACAAACCAATATCCAATAGCAAAAATAAATATACATATATTTGCACAAAAGACAATGAAACAATAAATTGATAGAAAAAATTTGAATAAAAGTAAGAGAGATGCATATGTATGTACACATAAACACCTGAGAAATTTTCAAATCGATAAATCACATTTGATGGCTTGACTAGCTGCCTGACTTTAGCGCTTTGTTATTGCAGCCTAGCTCTTAACTACGAAGCTTAAGCTACGCACGCGTACCACATTATGCCGCTTTCTCGCTCAGCATCACATCCGTCGCGTTGTTGCGGAGATGGTGACGATTAGCTTCAAGGCTTTACAATCACACGTAATTTGCCGTAATGGACGGGAAAACAATTTCACAGTGCACACAGACTAATTTTTATGTATATGTACATACATTTATATGTAGGTATCTAATTATATATAAGTATATATTGGTCGGCTTGACTGAGCTGATTTACATTCAAGAGAAACATGCATAAGATATACATAGTTAGATACAGATACATATGTGGATATTACATCCACGGTTGCCACTCGCCTTAATTTTTTTCTACCAAAATCTTTTAGAAAAAGTTACCAAAAGTTAACACATTTTTTTTTGTATGTACATATGTACATACGTATGTATATACAAAAATAAACCTACGGTCCTATTTCCACGCAAATGACAAAACTTAAAGTATACTGACAAATCTTTACTTTAAGTGCTCTAATAATGACGATTTTCTATGGTATTGTTATTACTAGAGCCCGGATTTTTATGCGAAAAATGAAGCTTAAAAATTTGTAACATCATAACTAATATTGAAAAAAAAAAACATTTGGCGCTTACACATTTGCTAATGATTGGACGAGCTTTCCTCCGATTTTTGGTATGCGCCTTGATGTTTTCACACAGAGAGGAGGAACCTAGAGTTTTACGCGTGTAATCGTGTATCGTGTAACAGGCCTTTTACTGAGCTGTTGCGCCTTCTGAACGTGCCCAATGAGAAGCTTCTTCTTTCATGACAGAAATACACTCGGAGGTTTGCCATTGCATGCCTAGGGGCGACCGCTATTAGAAAAAACCAAACTTCGATATTGCTGGGACCAAGATTCGAACCCTGGACCTACCGAGTGTATATATAACTATAAGCGACATTTATTAATTTGTATACACTTTGCTTATAGCTATGATAGTTCATATTTTTAGGATTAATTTTTAACATAAAAATCCGAGCTCTAGCTATGACTTTTCGAGTACGTGACAACGTCGCCACAATGCTTATATTCGGGGTTAAAACTTTAGGTACATTATTTAAAACAATTGAGTCGGTGAGAGCGAAAACAGTACATGTCGAAAAACACTTACAAGTCACGTATATGTACGGGGTTTCTCCTAGTTTCCTCGTACTAGATACTTAGGCGTTAACGTAGCACAGCCGATTGCACCCGTGAAATGAGAAGAAACCCCCTACATGTCCGTGGCTTGTACGGTTTTGATCTCAACAACAAAAAAAGTGATTTTCGATATGTACGGTTTTAGAACTTATCGATTCAATTGTCATGTGAAGTTTTGTCATTGGCGGGGGAATAAGGCCGTCAGTTACAGAATTGTAGGTAGAATTTAACTTTTACTGGAGTAAAACTATAGTTTTGTAGAAGTGTGGCCAATACTGCTGCAATTTTAATTAGTGATCATGTTTTAATTATGTAAATGCAATACAAAATTCAAAATTCTTTTCAATCATTTAAAATGAACTTATGCTGGTAAAAGTTACCAAAATAAAAGCAAAGTTACCAAGTTACCAAACAGTTTGAAAGTTACCAATTTTGGTAAAAAGTTACCAACTGTGGCAACCGTGATTAGGTACATCTACATTGTTTGATCATACATAATTTTATACACTTGCAAAGCAGTTGGTTTCCTACGACACGCTCGCTGTTGACCGCGTAAGAAATCAGCGAAGGTAATTTATGTTTTTCCACGTCTTTGTTGACCGCTGACTGCCTAACGGTGTTGTGGTGGCTGCATACATTTGTATATATTTGTGTTCATACAGTTTTTATAGGTGCTGCGAGTTTTATTCATGCCAGCATATATGCTTTTGTTAGATTGGTATGTAGTATAAGGCAGTCATGAAGACATGAAATTGGCAGCTACAAAATGAGGGATACTGCTTTTTTCCACAATGAATCAGGCATAAATTGGGCTGGTGCATACATTCTGACTACCTAACATTTCAATCATAACGACCACATGAAAAAAGCATCTGTATTAGCATGGATGCAAGATCGGTTACGAACGACTTCACTTTATTGCTTGTACTACACAAGGTCATTCATGCGAAGGTGGCCATCGCTGTGCGTTAGTCATGGGAAATATGTTGTCATGGAAGTTTTTATACTCCGCAGATGACAAGTGAGGTGGAAAGTATTAATAATTGGGACTACCTGGCGGCCTACTGGGTAGGTATGTATTTTATCATTGGAAGAGCGTTGGTTATATTAAGAAAAGTATACGAGATTGCCGTGGGCTGTAGAAAGTAAAATTATAGATTACAGGTTTGTTTATTTATTCTCCAGTAAAAAAGTATCCAGTAACGTGCCAGTAACTTAGTTTTCGAGAATCGCTCTCAATGAGAGAGCTATCAAGAAGGTAGGAACAAGTTAACCTTGCAAGTAGCTACTATTTAGCTTTATGAAATTTTAATTAAATATTTTTATTTTTGGCAAGTTTAACAGCATGAAAGAAGCAGCATGCAATTTTCTTACTGCGAATTCGTTACAAGTATAAATTTATCCAGTAAAAACTGGCAACTTCCTCTAAATATCAACTTTCATTTTGCTGTGACGTAATATTTGTATGCAGCATAAATAAGTACATATATATGTACATATGTTTATTAGAAATCCTATATTAATTAGAACTGTCTGAACAAAGTCATAGTCCAGGGGAGAGCCACAAAATCCCCGAAAATAAAATCCCCAAACACAGAATCCGCATTTAAAAAAAAAACCCCCCAACAGGAAATCCCCAAATTAAAAATCCCCAAACCAAAAGGAATATACAGGGTGTCCAAGAAGTATCACGACAAACTTGAGGAAAAGGTAGGTGGGGGTGAGCTACCTGATAAGCAGGTAAAAGTGTCACCGTTTTTGAAATTTTTTTATCTTTTTTTGAGTTTAAAGACTCGGGCCATTTCATATATTTTCTTTAACTGCATGTAACCATTTTTTTTTTAATTTTTTAATTAACTTCTTGGACATATACAGGGTGTAAATATTTAAACAAAAACAAATAAAGAAGTACAGTAGCGGTTCGGTAATCCGTACACGCCGGTAATCCGGACAATAAAATCAATTGCATTGCACACTGTAATCCGGACCCTTGCATTATTTGTTTCCCTCAGTAGTCCGGACATAAATTTTTGCGATATGTAAACGTTATAATTCAAATGTTGCAAGTTTAAGAACTGGAAAAAATCCGGGCAGCTTACAGTTATGTGGGTCTGGCTGGCGCACAGTAGGGAATTTTCGACTACTTCTGTTCAAAAAAGGCTAGAAGAGTAAATTTTTTATCGAAATGAATAATTTTTTTTTTGAATACTTGAAACGAAGTTTAGAATAGATTGTCTGGGCCCGAACTTAAAAAAGTTCTGATTTCTATAGCATATCGTGAAAAAAAGAAACCATCCAACTAAAAGTAATATTTTCATGGGTACAAATTTAAGATTTTAAAGATGGTAAAAACATTTTTAAGGTCGTTGAGTTGGATTCTGATGATAAAATCGTGAAGTTTAAAATGGCCGAACCAATATGGCAGATCCAATACGACGGATGGTATCCAAAACTCATATCGTTAGAATTTTTTTGGGATAGCGTGCCACATTGATTCGGCCATTTTGAATTTCGCGATTCTATAAAAAAGAGTCGCATTCAATGACCTCAAAAATGTTTTTACCACCATTAAAATCTGAAATTTTTCACCAAGGAAAAGAATATGTTTAATTTTTTACATTCACCAGGTGCTTTATTTTCTAGTTTGATTTTGGCGTTGAAGTGACAACATTCATAAAAAGAAAAACTTTTTGACCATCGACAAATAAAATTAAATGATTTCGGAGTTAAAGAAAAGCACGTCTATGAGACAGCTTACTTAAAAAAACAACAGAAACTTCAGCGGTAAGAGAAACATTGTAGAAAAATCTAGTTTTTTTGTAAAAATGGAGCGTGGACTTGGTAAAAGAAAAACCATGAAGCCCGCAGAGTATGAAGATATGGAAAGACCACTCTTTACTTGGGTTTTAAAGAAAGTACAGCAAAACGTTGCTATCTCGAGAATGTCTTAGTAGCCCGGACGATTCGATAGTTCGGGCAATACCTTGGCACTAATTGTCCGGATTAAATAAGAAATTTTTCGTCGAACTACCCGGGTATTATCTATTTAACCTGCACCGACATATGCACACTCGAAGAATCGTAGTGAGTTAAAAAAAAAATTCGTCACAGAGAAATGTTCGTTTTAGAGGAGTCCGACCGTCCATATGTATGCATGTATGTATACTAAATACATATCCCAGCAAAACCGACCTAACGCATTCTCCAATTCACTTACAACATTGCCAATAAAAACCAACACATTTGCATATTAGCGATATTCATGTGGCATTATTTGCGTTATATAACACGTTATTTATCGTATAACAATATTTGATTGAAAAGAGACAACTACATGTAGGATAACATAATAGCGAATTTTAGGTAAAAGAAAGAGAAAACTGTTCACACGTGCAGCGAGTATGCGTTAGATTTGTCCCGAAGCCCTATGTAAAATGATGGAAAGTTTTTGGATTTCTCACACAAACTATATGTAGTACTAAGCGTATATAACGCATTAGTTAACAGATATGGTTCTTACTGGGATGTGCCTTATAAGCGGACCACCTTATGCGTTTCTTAATCGTCGCGACAGGGTGGGGGAAATTTCAATATAACAACTTTACTTCCTTTTGTGAGAGTGTATTTCTGCCTTGAAAAAGCTTCTCATAAAAATACAATCGCCGTTCGGAGTCGGCGTAAAACTTTGTGACAACATCAAGGTGCACGCCAGAATTTGGAGGAGAACCTCGGCCAAACACTAACATATTGTGGAAGCGCCAATCTATTATTATTATTATTATTATTATTATTATTATTATTATTATTATTATTATTATTATTATTATTATTATTATTATTAAAGAACCGGGAAATTGTACAATACCAATAAGGGCTGTTTCGCCTTTCTTGATCGAATTT
>JAPVRG010278786.1:1646-14734 GCA_029783565.1 Rhagoletis cerasi
TTTTTTTTTTGCGACGTTGACCAGGGCTTGAACCCAGGCCTGCGGAGTGGAAGCGCGCACTGCTTACCACTACACCACAGCGGCCACTAATCTAATATATATAATATCTACTATACTTACTGCAAAATTTCTACTGAAATCTAAATAAACAAGAATGCGTAAAAATAATTAAAATTCAACAAAATTTTCACGAAAATGTCGAACTTTTTATTCAAAATTTTTAGAAAAACATTTGGTATACAGTTTTATAGCCCATTAAATTTTAATGCAATTTTCAAATGGCTACAAAATACCGTATATTTTTAGCAACTTATTTTTCTTGACGGTGGTAGACATTTTTTACCATATAAAAAAAATGTCGATTATACTTTGCATGGAAGAAAATGCGTGACACCGTCAGCAAAAATATTAAAAACTAACGCGAAATCTTCAAACTTGCACTTTATTGTACATAAATTTAATGGGCCATAAAAATAGCTAAAACTGGTCAAAATGTTGAGCTGCTATTATTTTGACCGTAGATATAAATACGTATGTACATAGATTAATACTGGTATGCTGTGTGTGTTATGCTTGAAACGGAAGATGAAAATCGCAGCAACATCAATGAAAACGAAAAATGATGCTGACGCTGACACAAAGCTCTTGTCCAATTTTGTAATGGACGCATGTAGATACATACATATGTACATATGAAAATTTGTTGAACAATTTTCACTGTTTACTTGTCTGCTTGTCTGCTGCAGACGACAAACGATGACGGCAATGAAGTTGAAACCCATAATTTGTAAAGAAAATTGTACTCAAAATAAACACAAACACTTCGCGTACCACACTTTTACTGCTGCTCTTCGGTTAATAGTAAATACAGTCAGCGATAAACCAGCATACATTCATTCATATGTATGGGGGTGTGTAGCTTAATCTCCCCCACTTATGTATGTGTGTATGTTTGACTCAATTTGTCAGTGAATTAATCTCAATCGGCTACTTTTCCGCACTTTATTGCACAAGTGAATATTTCCTGTACAAAATTTATGAGATGCACTTGTGGCTGAGCACAAAAACGCACAGTGTGTTGATAGAAAATATCTAACTACTCTAAATTACATACATACATACATATATACCAAGAAAGTCATGAAAATAAAGAAGGAAAAAAAATACTGTACTCGTTCTTATTTTCGATATAATTAACGATATATGTACAATAGGGTGCATCACCAAACAAAATTGCGGTTTTGCCGTCGGAATTATAAAATTTATTATATTTTAAAGCTTTTGACAAAATACTTCGGAAAAGATATTATGATTTACGTGAGCTGGACCGATTTGAAAATAGTATCCAAAACTCATTATTTTGATTCTGTTAATCAAATTTTTAAACATTTTTATGGAGGCCTTTTAAGCTTAAACTCTTCTATCATCTGAGGTGAAAAAATTGTAAAAACTATTTTTAAAAACTAATTTTATTTAGAAAAAAAAAACTCAATTTTGGGAGACTTGTGGATAAGGAAGGGCTGAAAACTAGACATCATGACTCACCGAATAGAGATTTTTTCTTATACTAATAAAGCAGCATCAGGGTTTAGACGACACATTGTCATACTCTCGCCAGATTCCCTGCTAAAAATTATACTGATTCCGAACATTTTCATATGTATCTCCATTTACAATGTTAGCGGACATTGGAAGTGCACATATGGATGGAGAAACAAGATCATAAAGGCTCTAATAAGAAACTTCAGTGCCAGTCTGGCATAGTCTGACATCCTTCGAAAGGTATTTGGTGTACAGATCATTTAGTACTCATCAACATGCATACTGGAGTGGAAAACCTTATACAATTTCAATATTTGCTGATGTTGCAGGGGGCATGGCCACGAAGCTAACTTTGACTCTATGCGCTCTGCTGCCATACGGCATGGAGTGGATGAAACAATCCACTTTGTACCGTGGCAAAGGTTGGGATAGGACGCCTTCAGGGCGGTGTACTCTCGCCTCTCTTGTGGTGTTTGGTAGTATTAACGTGCTATCATCAGGTCTTTGCTGAAAGAAAAATTTGATGGTTTCAACTTTCCCGTGCTTAGGGAAGCAGTGGCAGTGAAATATCAAGGTTACTCCATGTAAGAATTTGACGTGGAAAACTCGTGTGGATCTGAGGGTAAGTCGTAAGTTGAATGTTTTCCGACAATATCGAAGCACATTTGGTAACACTTTGAGTCTCAGACCGACTATTGTATATTGCGTAAACAAATCTTTAATTAGGCAATCCAAGATGAAGCAGTGAAAACGACTTCATTCTCACCCCAGCATCATGCCCCAAAACTCGTTGGGGAATTTATATGCTGTTACAGCAACAACTGCATTATTTTGGATTTTGGTACGACGATCGGATTTCCGGGCACAGAAAACAGCTTAAAGTCATGTAAGTACCGGGACACTGTGGTGTTCAAGGTAACGATGAATTGGCGAACTGCGGGTCCTTTGGAGCGGATCCAATCATTGGGCAAAGTATAGCAGAGGCGCCCTGACCACAGAAATACAAGGGGCCTTTGAGTGTGGAGGTAGTGCTCTGTGCCTTCCTCGACATCGAGGGGGCTTTCGACAATGCGTCCCATTTGGGAGTCGATAGGGCTCTTGAGGAGCGTAATATCCCGTCAACCATTCGTAGATGGATATCAAGGCTACTTCAAACTAGGATTGCCAAAACAGAGGTCGGCGACAGCGTCGTTCAACTGCAGACGACAAAGGGCTGCCCGCAAGGGGGGGTGTTATCTCCTCTCCTGTGAAGCTTAGTAGTAGACGAACTTCTTCAGATCCTCACTAATGAGGGCGTCCGCTGCCAAGGGTATGCGGATGACATAGTGATTATCGCTAGAGGGAAGTTCGTAAGCACCCTCTGCGACATCGTCCAAAAAGGACTTAACCTTGCAAAAAGGTGGTGTGCGGATGCAGGCTTGAAGGTTAATCCATCTAAGACAGTTATAGTCCCCTTCACCAAGAAAAGAACTCTACAGGGGATGAGGAACCTAACCTTGGATGGGGTCGCGATCAATGTCGCCACAGAGGTGAAGTATCTGGGACTCATCCTGGACTCCAAACTTCTGTGGAAGACTCATGTTGAGGCGGCCACATCAAAGGCAACGAAAGCGATGATGGTGTGCAAACGTCTTGCTGGCAAATCCTGGGGATGCACTCCGAGAATCCTAAGATGGATGTACACCATGATTGTGCGTCTAATAGTAACCTGTGGTGCAGTGGCTTGGGTTTCCAGGACTACTCTGGTATCGGTGCAGCAGAACCCCACCAAGCTTCAACGGTTGGCATGTGTTTGCATAACGGGAGCTATGCGCACGTGCCCGACTGCAGCGCTGGAAGTAATGCTGGAACTCGAGCCACTACATCTCTCGGTTGAACAGGCTGCAAGGCGAACTCTCCTTAACTTTGCGAGAGAGGGCTTTGGGAAAGGCAAGGTGTTATCATCCAGGAACAGGGACAAGCTAGGCTCCCAGCTCCCTCTAGTTCTTTTCCCCAGGGATGATATAAATAGGATAGTAGTTTTCAAGAGAAACTTCAGGATTCATACAGGAAATAAGGCGGCCTGGAGTGCCTCCATTTTGGAGAGCCACATTCAGGCTAGTACTCTTCAAGGGTATACGGACGGGTCTAAAACACCTGAAGGTATTGGAGCAGGTGTTTATGGCCACAGACTGAAGCTCTCGGTGCCCTTGGGAGCCTTCCCGAGCATCTTTCCAGCAGAAGTCTATGCCATCAGTCTGTGTGCTGAGATCAATCTGCGCAGGAACTATTGTAGACAGAGGATACTTATTATCAGCGATAGTCAGGCGGCGTTAAAGGCTCTCTCATCCTTCGAGATCAAGTCTTCTTTGGTTTTGGAGTGTGTAGAGAGGCTTAATGCTCTGGCTGAGGAAAATGATATCCAGTTGTAATGGGTACTAGGGCACACGGGAGTCGAGGGTAATGAGGAGGCGGACCAGCTAGCTAGAGTGGCCGCTGCCTCGACCCCGATTGGACCTGAGCCCTTCCTTAGGATAGGTCCAAACACCATAAAGGAAGTGCTTAGAAAGGAAAACACCAAATTAAGGGAAGTGCACTGGCGCAATACCATGGGCTTGCGTCAGGAAAAAAGCCTATTAGTAGGGTACAATCTGAAAAGATATAGGTTACTTATGGGTCTTCCTAAGGATAAACTAAGAATCATCACATGCTTTTTGGCGGGCCATTGCAGGCTAAGAGGGCACTTATATAATCTAGGAATCTGGTCTAGTGATCTGTGCCGCTTCTGCGATGTTACCAAGGAGACTCCTTCTCATCTCCTTCTAGAATGTGAGGCCGTTGCACGGAGAAGAGAAAGAAGTATAGGGCATATGTGGCCAAGAGAGGAGCACATACACTCTTCACCCCCCGAGATCTATTTTGAAATTTATAGTACCTGGGGCTGGTTGAGGTATTGTGATGAGTGTAGGGCACAATAGACCTACTGGTCGCAGTGCATTAACCTTACAATCTATCTATCTATAGCAGAGGTTGTTAGGTATTTACATCAGGGAGCTTACATATGAATGCAATTCATGTAGTTATAGCGACTACTTTGCCTTACCTATATCAGCTAATCTTTCAATCGCTTTGGAAAGTGCGGTAGGCCTAGGAAAAGTGCTGTGGGGTTGAGTTGAGTAGGTGTAAGGGGCATTTGAAGAGTGTAATGCGGGGAACTTTCACAAGCAGGACAATAGTGTGGTATGTCTGGGTATATTCTGAATATAGTAGAAGTTTGTCATACTACCATACTCAACGATGCGAAAGTAACATGGGTCTCGCGAGGCAGCTTAAGCTCTTCCTCATGAAAACCACTTTGCACATCCTGTCTGGAGAACGAGGTGGGTACAACATTTTCTTTGTAACTATCCGGTGCTCACTAGCCTGCGGTACGTCATCTTTGGACAGGGTGCATTCTTTTCCGTCGACAAACTACTCGGATTCATAAGTGAGTCTGGAAAGTTTGCAGAGGATTAATAACTCCCAGGAATTCCTTTCTTCTTATACTTTCTCTAATCCTCAAGTACAATGAAAAAACATGCCAGAGAGCTTGAAACTTTTAATTTTTACAGCCTAGCACAGATTTAATCCAGCACCTATGAATTCCAAGACGGCAGTCCTGGCATCTGACGAATTCAGAGAATACTAGATGAGAATTACCTCCCAGGTGGGTAAAGGAAGTTTCGCAGGTTTGAATAAGAAACTCGATAGCAGGAAACGACCGGTACTTTTAGTCTATTGCCGCCATCAACAAACTTTCATATAGCATGACGAACGAACTTTGTACATTACCTGGAAACATCATCCTATCAGCATACTCGTATTCCTCTTTCAATTTAGGAAATCAATAAGTATTCTACTTGTATTTGCATATTATGCAACTTGTCATGCTTGTCTGCAAATGCAAATGCTCTCTTTAATGGTGTCGAATACTTTTTAAGCCCAAAAATGAAAATAACAAATCTGAACTCAAAAATCATGACGACTAAGTGAAGTATTCTTCCACACTTAAAAGCAATCAGAATCAAGAGTACAACAATAGATCAGCGCATTGTCTGTTTTACTAACAGATACAGAAGGAAAACAAAAACAATCGCAGCCAAAGTTTGGCATCATCTCTCTTCAACACCCCCTTTCATCCATACACTCTACAATGGGCGCACTTTCGACATACCCTCGAAAAACGGCGCGCATCACCACTATTAGCAACGCTTCGTTTCGTCCCATTTCAGCACGCCCCTGCACAGCGCACCATACTTTATTAAGGTACATATATACCATGTTTGTAGTAGATACCTTTCGACTATGCAATATTTTCACCTCCCAAAGTTTCCACACTTTTGTGACGTTCTTTTATTTAGTTCGCTCGCACAGACGTCGGACACAACACGAACCGTTCGGGTGCTTCTGCATGTCGTTGTTCATTGTTGTATTTTTGTGTATTATGGACGAGACGACATCGTCATCAATGCTCAGTTCAGCGACAGCGTCAGCGGCATCACCATCGCCAACGCCATCCTTGTCATCGTGGTCGGACTTTATTTCGTTGTGCCATATTTAAGCGAGAAAACTTTGGCAGTTTGCTTGGTTGGTTGGCTGGTCGGATGAGCTGATGAGCGTACAGACAGACAGACAGACAAATGAATGGATGGATGGATAGATGGATACCTAACTGGCTGGGTAGTTAACTGACTGGGTGGCTAACTCACTGCATAACTATTTTGCCGACTGTCTGGTTGACTCTGGAGCTGCCGGACTGCTTGAATGCCTGAATGCTGTAAAATTTTGTTGCGATTATGGTTGGCGTTGTTGGTTGCTATTGCCACTGCCATTACGGATGCTGCCATACGGTGGCACTCGTAGATTGAATGCTGGCTTGCTTGCTTATGTTGGGTGTGTGCGGTTGTTTGGCGTTTATTTTATTTCTTTTTTTTTGTTGCTGGGGTTTTTATGGGTTTTGAGCGTTGAGTGTGTGTATGTGTGTGTGTGTGTGCAAGTATTCATGTCGGCTGGCTTGTAAGCCACTTACGAAAACGAGTAAATGCCACTGGCATCCGATTTGTTGGATTTGCTCATGAAGTTGTTAAACAGATTGTCGGTGTAGATACCGCACGCGTTCGCCGTTTGCTCGTTCGCTGGATCGCCTGTCGCTCGTACCACCTCGTTGGAGTAACGGCACGTCGTTTATGCGGTGGATCTGCTCCTTACAGTGGATTTGGCAGTCAGTATGCGAGTGTATTTAGGTAAATGTGTATATGTATCTACCCAGCAGCAGCACCACCACCGCCGCTAGCGCAACCAACCACCACCCATCCAAACAGCTAAAAGCATGAACTAAGAGCTTGCCGATTTTCGGTTGCCTGTCGCAGCACTCAGCTCTACTCAAAAACTCAGTGGGTGCGTTATTGCTGTGTGCCAGCGGCAACGACGATAGCGACGCGGTCCTTCTGTACGTACCTTCATCATTTTTCGTATGATTAGTTTTATGTAATTTTATCAAGAGTATTTTAGGGATTTGTAGCTTTTACTTATGCTTTGTGGTATTTCATTTGAAAATCGTTTTGAGTTCTTCTGTTTATTTTTCCACTTTGCTTCATTGTATATTTCGTTCATTTCTCCCCACAGTGCTTTTTATTAGGGTAGCGATGTCGAGTGCTTGTGCTTTGGGGCTCGGGTTTGGGCTCGGGCTGGTGCTTGTCGGGAGGAGGGTTTATAGCGTGATAATGAAATTTATTAAAATTTATGAGTGTTCGCAAATAAATATTCCCAAATTGATTAGTCATGGGTTTTATTAGGTGGCGGAGACGATCACCACAATCGCGGCGGCTACCGCAACCGCAACGCAAGTAACCCTTTTTATTTTCTTTCCCTTCGTTTTAGCTGATTTTATTTTGAAAGTTTTTTTTTGCATTTTGGTAAATTACAAGCCTTTAAAAGCGATTTTCCGCACACAAGGCCGCACTCGTAGCTGTGTGAATACTTCACACAATCTATACAAATAAAGATAATGGCGAAATATACAAATACACAAATGTAGATATGAGTGTATAAATATGCACTGTCGATTGCTGTGTATACATACATACATACATACATATTTATACGTTTGTGGGGCACACAAATAAATCATTTTGCTTTCAATTAAATGCTAAGTAAATTTACAAATGAATAATAAACATGAACAAATGCGAGGCATAAGTTGCTCTCGTCGGCATTTTCACCTTTTTTTTTATCTGTTATTGGTGTTGTTGGAGCTGGTGCTGTAGCTGTGTAGCTGCTGTCGTCGTTTGGTCATTGTTTAAGTGGCTTCCAGTCAGTTAATCCTTTATAATCCGCATAAACATGTTTAACAAAGCTGCGCACTGATAAACGTTCTGCAACAGAAGTGGATGTTTGTATGTATGTATGTATGTGTGCAAATTTGAACACATGTGCTAGGTAGGTGTCGTGGGTTCTTTGCAATTTGTATACTTTTCAATTCAGTTGTAGGTAGTACAACAAGCGGACAAAATCTATTTTCCAACCTTACTTCGTGGAATTTTTTTATTTCCTCAAATCCGATGATTCGATATTTGGGCTTAGTTGGCATTCAGCCAATAGCACTGCATTCAGGCACACCCCTGCTTGTGGCAAATATGTATGTATGTATGTATGTATGTATGTACATGTGTGCATATGTATGTATGTAGTATGCAGCTTATGTAAGATTTTTAATAAATTACTTTCCTTTGAGGATTAAATAAACATTGAGCTAAAGAGGTGTGTTAGAAAATGAATGTAAATTTCGAAATGAGAATTTGTAAAGATCAAATGAAAAGTGAGAAGTTATAACTGGATAAAGAAATATGAAGTTATGTAATAAAATAGAATAAAATAAGAAATAAACTAAACTAAAATTAAAAAGAAAAATAAATAAAAACAAGTAATTTAAGAGTTAATAAATTTTTGAGACAAGCTTTTATTAGTTGTTCTTGAAAAAAGAACTGAAAAGTTGAATTATACGGTAAATAAAATAAAACTTAAATGAAATAAAAATAAAATAAACCAAATGAAAAAATATAATATAAAAAATAAGAATATACATAAGAAGTATAAAACAAAAATATTTTAAACAAATTTATAGTAAAATAAAATAAAAGCTAAACAAATATAAAATAAAATTAAACAAAATAAAACAAAATTAAATTAAATAGAATTGAACAAAATATAAAAAGTTACAAAACAATATTAAATTAAAATAAAATGAAATTAAAAAATTAAAATTAAAAATAAAAATAAAATAAAGCAAAGAATAAAAATACATATTAAGTAAAAGTAAATTAGATTTCAATAAAAAAAATGAAAAGATACAAAACAATATTAAATTAAAATAAAATTAAATAAAAAAATTAAAATTAAAAATAAAAATAAAATAAAGCAAAGAATAAAAATACATATTAAGTAAAAGTAAATTAATTTCAATAAAAAAATGAAAAGGAATTTACAATATTTTCAATTTGTAAAACAAAAATTAAATTAAATTTAAACAAACAAAAATAAAACAAAATTAAAAATTAAATTGTAAAAAAATTATTTGATAAATAAAATTAAATATTCAAAAAAAAATTCAATTAAAATAAAGAAAAATTTTTAAAAAAAACTTCTTAAACATATGTAAAGTAAAATTGCACAAAAAATTAAAATAAAATCAAACAAAAAAAAGTAAACAAAACGTGTTTAAAAAATAAAAAGGTTGACATTGAAAAAAATATTGCCAAAAATATAATTTAATTTAAATAAAATAGATTTTAACAAATTTATATGCAATAAAAACTTGAAGATAAGTTAAATATAAAATTAAAAAAAAATTTAAAAATATAACCAAAAATTGTAAAACAATTGAGTAAAATTTTAGTAAAAATAAAATAAAAGACTAAAAGCCAGATTCACGAAAGAAATTTAAGTGAAAATTCATTTTTTTACTTGAATTTAATATGGGAAATGACAGAAAAAAAATAATTTTTCACTTAAATTGCTTTCGTGAAACCGATAGTAAAAACCATTTTGTATAAAAAATTAAGTACAACATGAAAATAAAAAAAAATTAAATTATAAAATTATAATAGAATAGAATAGAATAGAATAGAATAGAATAGAATAGAATAGAATAGAATAGAATAGAATAGAATAGAATAGAATAGAATAGAACAAAAAAATAAAAAAGAATTAAAATTAAATTAAAACAAAATTAAATTAAAAAAATAAAAATAATTTCGATGTGTGGCAAAAAACTTTGAAAGAAAAAGGAATTCAAAATTAGGAAACATTAAACAAAATATACATCGATCGCCATTAAATAAATTTGTTTGAGATTGACACCCCACTAGCCGCGTAAAAAGAGGATCAGGTGAGATCACAAGGTCAAATTAATTGGGAGAGAGTCCTTTTTGAATTCTAGTAGTTTAAAACCCTGGCTAATGATCTTGATATTTTGAAAATTGAAAATTTTCCCATGCATTTTACATAAAAAAAAACTGAGATGCTCGGTGGCATGTGTTACTATTAAAACTTTCGAAAATAAATAATACGTATTTACTTTTTTTGTATTAGAACAAAAATTTTACAATACATTCTTGGGCAACCCTAGTCATACATACAACGCACAATCACAGGACCCGACGTTGTAGCGACAAGCCGTCGATGAGTTTCAACTGCTTTGAAAGTCCCGCGTAACTACCAATATATTCCCGGCTTATGAAGACATCCCGCACCACACTAACCTCCTCTTTACTTACCCCAATACTCACTCAGTCCCTTTACCCTTGGTCCGGCCACAACGAAACAGGAAGTCTTCTAAGGCACATCGCAAGTTGAGCTTGACGCCAACGATTGATAAGACTAGCCATGGCGTTCCACTAACACTACAACAACAAGGATCAGGCGTAATGCACTAATCGTTGCCATCAAAGATTTAGTGTTAAGTATTGTTATTCTATGGTAGATACTTTACTTAACCCTTCAAAAGTTTCTACCAAGTTAGTGAAAAATCGAGCTACCTAGCGCTTGAGTCGTCTTTTCTGAGATGTGAACAATAACATGGATTGTTCGCCCTTTTCCTCATCTTGGAGCGTTGGTGCAATAGCAAAGTTGTTTAACTTCAAAAGTTCCCAAGTCTGTTTTTGTTTAAGCCTCGGCATTAAAAACTTTGATAGTTTACAGTTGCCTCGGTTGGTTCCTTTGTTACAGCTGCGAAATACTCGTCAGTTTGTCCCAGGAAATCACTAATTGGTGGTCAGGGAGTTAATTGCCTTGCTGATCTGCTCCCCGAGACGTCTCCAGCGCTTTTCATCGAATTTTTAAAGATCGGCCAAACAGAACGAGATTTATTTTTAACCTTGAAATTTCCGGAGCGAAAACGAGCAAATCTATTCCGGCACTACACTGCCATTTTTTCATCAAACAGAAGAAAGACTTCCAAGGAATAGAACCGATTTAAAAGCATGTTCCGGTTTCGGTTTTGGTCTTTCACAGTGTTTCGGCTTCGATTTCGGTTTCGTTCTTCAAAATTAGTTTCTGTTTCGGTTTTGAAATAAAAAGATGAAAACAAGTTTCACAAAAAAAATTACACTAGTTTACACGAAGAATTAACCTTTGTAAAAAAAAATTTTCTAGGCTCACTTTGGGTCGGTGTTTTTTGGTACCTTTCGCAGTTATTTGACAATATCTTTTGAAAAAATCATCTAATCGACGCGACCGTTCGAAAGGTATTGATGCGTCCGTTGCAAAAATATATAACTTGTATAGATTTAAATCAAAATTATTACTGTTACTAGCGACCAAAATTGAAAAAAGTAGAATTTTCATTCATTTTTGAAAACTACATATTTTTAGATGCTTATTTTTAATTCCAAAAATTTTGTTTAAATTTTCAAATTTGAGTAAAAGATGAATCATTGCAGTAAATTTTGAGTCTAAGATCATCCAAATCGGATAATAAATGTAGATGTAATCACTGAGTAAAAATTCTAACTTTATATTTTTTCACTTTTTTTTTGGGGCACTGAGTAAAAATTCTAACTTTATATTTTTTCACTTTAAGTCGGAAATTTAATTTTTTTAATTTTTTTTAATTTTAATTTAATTTTTTCTTACTCCTGGATGCGAATTCGAGAAGACTCTACCCAACACAAACTAAAAAATTCAAGGGGAAAAGCTTATTTTCGACTAAAACTGTGATTGTGCGAAAAATGCAAAGTTAGAATTTTTACTCAGTGCTCCATATCGCATCAATACCTTTCCAACGGTAGGTTGCTCGCGTCGATTAGATGATTTTTTCAAAAGATAAAATAACTGCGAAAGGTAGCAAAAAACACATTTTTGAAAAAATCTCGAAAACGCTTCTTTAAAAAAAAAGAATAGGTTTTGTTTTCGTGTTCAGCGACCCAAAATTAGCTTACAAAACATTTTTTGTTCTTAGGTTAACGCAATTACGTCAAAATTTGTCGACTAGTGTTATTTATTAAATAAATATTTACCTTCTAAGGATTGCTAAAAAAAATTTGACTTAAGTATCGCTTGTTTTTTTCAGCTGATGAAGAAACACAAGTTTGTGGTTGTCAGATACAGCAGCTGATTTTTATAGTTTTCTCAAAACCGATTGGAACCGGTTCCTGTGCTTGAAATAGTTTCGGTTTCGTTCTTTTTCAAATCAAAATAACGGTTACAGTTTAGGTTTTGAAAAACGAAACGGTATTAAACGGTTACGGTTCCGGTTTGCGTTTCGGTTTCATTCCTTGAAAAGTTCCACAAAGGTCTGACGATTACGTGGGTCACGTAAATTAAAAAAGGTTTTCAATTCGTCGGAATATTTTTTTTCTTTTTTTATGTACCGGATATCTTTGGATCACGCGATTCGTACTAATTTGGTTTACTTCGGATCATTGGACCATGAAGAAACTAATGGTACTCTTAAATGTTTATATGGGCATTGAAAGTCGGTTTTATTGTGTTTAAAAATTACTTGTCTAAAAACACAAAACCCGTAAAAATTACGGATATATTTAAACTATTCAGTTCAAGTTTGAAATGGTGTTTAAAATTTTACACCACATTCTTAACAAAATTAGCACAAATCAACACTTTCAACGCCACTTTCACAAAACCACACGCGAAGAAAATATTTATGTACATTCAGTCATTCATTTACTCACAAAGTGCAAATCAAATTTCATTACGTTACAAATTCTCACTCAGAGACCTAATTTAACATGCTTCCTACTAATTTACACCCACAAAATACCCGAGGGTATGGCAAAAACTCAAATGAAAAACAAAAAAGACAAAAACAATATTTGTGTGAAATCGAAAAAGTTGTAGAGTGAATATTTCAAGCATGATTATCACCAACGCCATTGCGATAATCTTAAGTGTATGACACACAGTTTGTATTCAATTGAACTATCAGCAAGCCAGACAGCCAGTAAGCGAGTCGACCAGGCAGACAGTCAGCCAGCCAGCCAGCCAGTTCCAAGCCAAGGCACTAACAACTC
>JAPVRG010278794.1:8362-22173 GCA_029783565.1 Rhagoletis cerasi
TGCATCTACATATTCACACCCTCCTTTGCCGCTATATTCAATATTTGAATTTACCTTCTTCTTTGTCTTTATCTTTACGAATCTTTATTCTTATTTTTGTCTTTGCTTTTATTCCTTTCTTCATCTACATTTTCAAATTTTCCTTCAATCTAAATTGTTCTTACACCGGTGCTTCGCATTTCACTATCAATATTAAAGCATACATTTAGGAAGCATTTCCGCCCCAACCATGTACATGTATGGCATTGGTATTGGTGTGAATTTTGAATTGATTTCTTCGCTCTATTTTAAACTAATTTGAAATTTTAAAAATTGTCTGCACATTAGCATCAAAATACCTTTCTAAAGATGTATAATTGTTTATACCTTAGAAGTATAGTTTAGCTGTAAAAGGGGTGTAAAGGAAACGTGATTTTGCCTAATTATATATAAGATGTTTCAAGAAAATTAAAATTCTTTTTGGAAGTTTTGGAAAAATTTTAGGTATGCAGTTTTATAGCACATCAAATTTTAGTATAGGAAAATGCAAGTTTTAAGTGGCTAAGAATTCACGTTGCTTTTGACAATTTTTTTGCTGACATTTCGAGCACAATTTATGTTTGCATATTAGGGTGCATCACTCTCCATATAAAAAAAACCGGTACTGTTGTCGAAATTACCAAATTTATTATATTTTAAGACCTCCGCCAAAATATTTCGGTAAAATATTAAGATTTACATGAGCTGGAAACTTAATATTTAGATTCCGTTGATACAATTTTTAAAAATTTTTATGCAGATCTTTTAAGATTAAACTCTTCGATCATCTGAGGTGATATTTTGTAAAAAATGTTTTTAAAAACTAATTTTATTTATAGAAAACTCGAATTTCGGAGGTATTTTCAAATCGGTCCAGCTCACGTAAATCTTAATACTTTTCCGAAATATTTTCGTGGAAGTCTTAAAATATAATAAATTTTATTATTCTGAAGTTAGTAAACTATTCTTTCATAACCACATTTTACGAACACATAAAAAAACATTTTTGTGATAAGATTATCGATTATGAAAAAGTAGTTAGTAAAATTTCAAAGTTAAATATTCATCATAATTTTATGTCTATAAGATCTCTGAAGGGAAATAATCTTATTCAATCAAAATATATTTATTTGTAATAATTTTATAGCAATTCTACGAAAAAATTTATTTTCCTCAAGTTAAATATATGGAATGCTTCAAAGCTCGGCGGCACAGTTAAAATATTAACAGATTTCAAAATAAAAAGATAAGGGTCTCATTATTTTCGATATCCTTCAGTTCTGGGGGGTGGCTAAAAAAAAGATTTGGACCACCATAATGTATATCTGTATTTGTATGTGTGAGCTTGGCGACAGATCTACTCTTGAAAGTGTTAAAAATTGTTTTTATACCCGTATCTATCCGTCTGTTGCTTGTCAAGATTAATTTCCAAACGTCAACGCAAGTTGTAGCGCCATTTGCAAGCTTTTTCTGTTAAAATCTCTTACCTTGACTTTTGACAGCATTTTCAACCCTTTCCCACACAAGATTCGACATTTTAGTGATTCAATTTGCTACATACTGCCTCCACATTCGTTTTAAATTTTCAGCTAGTACTAGGAAAAACATTCAAGTATTTTACCGATGTTATTTCGTGCCTTTTGATCATTCATCACAGCGGGCGTTTGCACAAAATTTGAACTGCCATAAAGTGCGGAATCTCTTCACTCGCTAATGAAGGTGTCGTTGTTGTCATTTTTGTAAGCGCCCACTCGGAAAAATTTAGATGGGCTCAACGTAGAGTGATATATCAAGGACATTTAAGTGACAAGTAGGTGAAATAAAGTGTACCACAGTGACAAGTGCCATATTATTATTAACGCCCGATATGGTGCCTAGATTACAAGGTAATAAGAGATCATTCCGCTGTATCGGGCTTTTTATATCTAGTATTTGACTGCATTGTTGGGATGCTCTTTCATAAAAAGTATTTACTGAAGATGGAAAACACGCAAGGTCTTTTTGAAATCAAATTAGTTTGAAACTTAGCCGTTATGTAGTAAAAAACGGTAGTCAAAGTCTACTTATTTTTGTACAATTAAATATTCCATTGAGTGTGAGATATAAAGCCTAAATTTTAATTGCTGTTATTAAGATATTAGAACACATTCTTAAAAAAGTTGGTATGAAGACTAAAGTTGCGAGTGAGTAGATATTAAAAATGTGTGACAACAAAATATTGCGATTTTGTTTTGGTGATAAAATTTGATTTTCTTTGCTACCTCATAAATTATTAGATTTTTCTTAAATCTCAACTTTACATAAGCCTAGGAAATGTTCGCAAGGTTTGGTTAAGATACAGCTATTCAAGAATGAAAGTATTATATCTTGTCAGCTTACGTCACCATATTTTGTGTTGCGATTTCTACGGCTATTTTCCTAGGTTATCTTGATACTGTCAGTATTGAACTATTTACCGTCTGGAGGGGAGAACTCAATAAAGAGAGGGAACAAAGGGCTATTTACATTTTTGTTTCTGCAAAGGTTGCTCTTCTTAGCCTTTCAGTAGACAAATTATGAAATTCAGACTTCAGGTTTTGAAATTGAAATTAATACCATAAGATCCTAAGTTCAATTGATTTTTGATTGGTTTTTCCTAATTATGAAACAGCATCTGTGCAGGAGTTCAGAGCGAAAGAGTATTCAAACAAAAATATTTCTTAAAAATATATGTTTAGTTATTTAGTTAATTGTTAGTTAAGTGCTTGGGTGTGCCCGTCTATAGGGTGGGCCCGTATATAGGAAGGGGGGTCGGGGGGTTTCCCACGCGCCCAGAGTTTTCAGGGGCTCGGATTTTGCTGAAACTTTAGTTGGAAGATAAAAATATTTAGCTAAGTTGGTAAATTTGATTAAAAAATTAGGTACAAAATTTTTTTTGGGGCTAAGGGAGGTCCGGCACAAATTTAGTACCGGGCCCGAATTTTCTCTAGACGGCCCTGGGTTTATTTTAGCAAGAGACACTGCGACCTGAAAGATCGTTTGTTTCTCTTAAAGAGAGAGTCCGTAACCCAATATGCCCAAGATACCTTCGGCTTCGCTAATAAATCCTAAAAGGGCCATGGTAGGTGAATTCTTTATTAGAAACGGTACGACTATTGGAGCTTTAAAATTGATTAATCTTTGTCTGGCCAAGGCCGGACACTAACAGAAAATTTGTTCTGAAATTCGGTGCATGTGAAATCGAGGTCGGTACCCAGAGCCTGATGTCATTTATATTTAATAAAATAATATCCTTTCTGTTGAATGTGTAGTCGAATAACTTGGACTATCTATTGCCCCCATCGCTCACCAGTACTTACTACGTTCAGAGTGTACCCGCTCAGTAATTATGGCTCCCAAAGAGGACCAACTGAGACCACAGAATGGTTCAGGTCCCAAAACGCAGTTATCGATCCTTCTCGTGCCAACTCGTCAGCGACCTCATTGCCTGCGACTGCATAATGGCTCTGTCCCCAGCGCAGTGCTACCGTATTTTTGGCTACGAAAAGTTATAGTGTGTCAAAGCAGTCTTTAACCAGATTGGATTTCATCAGCCTGTTTGAAAGGGCCCTGATGGCTGATAAGATAACTATAAAGGCGTCCTTCAACCCCTTTTCAAGATTTTATATCGCGCAGGGTAAGACTGCTAATAATTCTGCCTGAAAAACATAGGCTATCTGACAATAAAAATTTCAAGTTTGGTACCAGGTCCCTGAATACCAGCACCTGCTCTGTACTCCATCCTTGAATCGTATGTGTACCAATAGACGGGATCAAGGTCAGGGAGCCCATTTTCTCCATTTTCGCAATCGGGGATTTTCACTTGGAATTTCCCTCCAAAGATGATCTATCTAGTTATGGAATCAGAAACCCCGCCTAATTTTGAGCCTGGCATCTTCCCAAGAATAACTGCATGAATCTTCTTTGTGTAGAAGAAGTTGTTAGATAGTCAGTAG
The DNA here is from genome assembly GCA_029783565.1 of Rhagoletis cerasi. Classification (NCBI taxonomy): domain Eukaryota; kingdom Metazoa; phylum Arthropoda; class Insecta; order Diptera; family Tephritidae; genus Rhagoletis; species Rhagoletis cerasi. The sequence goes on from JAPVRG010278794.1 coordinate 12,355, forward strand.
AAACAGCCGATAGAAGAGGAGAGGACTCTATCCTAGAAGCGACTCTAGAGCCGCAGTTGAGAAAGTTCTTATTGATCCAGTGACGAAGAGACATGCCAATCTTTACCACATCGGAATATTCAGTCACTGTTCCTCCAAAAGTGACCGAACCAAGATTTGGTTTATACATTGTTGTACACGGTACAAGAACAGTCAGTTGAGGATTCGTTCTGAAGCCCTCAATGCTTCAGCCCGAGATAATACTGCCGAATTTTCGCGTAACTACATTGTCCACCACAAGTGACTAAATCAAGGGAAAAAGATACCCTGGCTCTGATCTTTCCTTGAGTGTTGCTCAAGGACGATGTAATTTCACGCTCACGAAGCATAGCGTCGATCCAACCAACAGTAGAAGGCTCCATGCCTCTTTGAACCAATGCCCTCGAGATAGAGCTATAGGATGTACAAGACGGTACACAGAGCCTCGAAAGCGCTTTGGCTCTTACCAACCAAACACTGTAAGGTCGAATCCGTTGAATTCTCTTTGACACAAGCGAATTGAGTGTGATGAAAGGGAATGGAAGCGCTAAGCTTTACACTTACATATATCGAATTCTAACATTCTCTTTAAAGTTTTGGGAGTGAAAGAAATTAGGCTAATAGATATTTATGACTTACCTAAGTCAAGGGGCCTGTTGCCCGATGTAGGAACAAATAACACGGACACCTTCCTCCTAGCGTGCGGTATGTATTTCCTGACATAACTAGCCTTAAATATACAGATAGAGTGTTCAGTGATGCCCTCAGTACTTCTTTGTAGTAGTCCTGGAAAAATACCATCACGAGCCGCTGTTCTAAGGCGTTTGAAAGATTCTACATCTACTATGATTTCTCACTCTAGGGAATCTAGGCAGCATCTCTATTAGCTCGCATTGCTGCCTCCGCGAATCCTTCTTCGAACGACTAATAAGTTTTTTATATTCTGTGAGAGAAGCCTTACACTCGACCACTGATCTGCACTCCTGCTGAAAAGCTGTCTGAACGTTTTCTGCTTTGCATCCAGTTCCCCGTTCCACCAGGGAATCTTACGTTTCATTAAGGTGGAACCAGTTACTTTGCTACATTGAAAGGATTCCAGCAGGACACTGTTGAGCAGATCCCCTGCAACCTCCATTTTGACTCCTCCCACTTAACTATAATTTCAAAAATCTCAAAGATAACGATATTTTAGGATGGTGATTAAGGTAAACATTTTTTGTTAAAGAGCTATTGTAGTATATTCCTTAGCCCCACTGCGCAAAAGATCTGAAAATTCAATACACACACACAGACAAATTCAAGACAGTATTTCTATTTAAAATGCTCAACTTCGACAATTTTTTTCCTATTTCATTAAATTGTTCGAAAATAAATGTATCTACTTTTAGATAAATACTACATATTTGCAACTCTCATAGAAATTTTTGAATTATCGATGCTCAAATTAGAAAAAATTAAGATATATAGGGGTTTTATAAATTTTACCCAATGTAAACTCTTAGCAATCAAAGTATAACAAAGGATTGTTATACAACGTTTAATAGGTCTATAAATCCTTTTTGCAAAACATGTTTGACTTTTAAAATCGAATAAAAAATAGTCAAGCTGTTAATAGATGAGTGCATCAAGTACGAAAATAACGTTAAGTAAAAAAACTGGGGGCCTCAGGAACTATAAGAAACCTATTTTCATGTTGTGCTCGACCCTACCTACAAGCCACACAAAATTTTGTTTCGGGAGTATTTCGTGATTTCTTTGTCGCACTGTGTTATAAAAATAAATTATGTAGATATCCATCAATACTCGCTTTCACGAAAAGTCTAAAATTTTTGATACAGAATTTTTCTAAAACCCACAACACGTCAACCGTACGGAGATATATGATATTAAATTTTATAGTAAGCAACACCCGCTGTTTGGAGTTAACGCAAAAACAACGTAAGCGACATAGGACCGTTTTCACAGTAATTAGTTAACTATAGACACCTGTTTTTAACTATTGGTTAACTAATGGATGTACATTAGTTAATTACATTGGTTAACTACAATGGTTGATACTGTGAAACGAGTGACACTACAAGCATAAATGTAAATTAGAATAGTTAAAGAACTAGCAATAAAGGCAAGGAATTAGGAGTTCATGATTAACTGTAAAATATGCGAGAGCATAGTTTTGTCTACCTGTCCTTTAGATATATTTTAGCCTATTTTATTTTGTTAATTCTGCAGTCGGAATGCATCAGTCATGTGAAGCGAACTTTTACTTGTATGGGCTCCTAGTGAATCGCCTACAGTTATTCGTAGTGCCAGAACAAACCCTTTTGGATAGGAATGCGTATCGTTAAAATATTTCGATTTTTTAAATTGGAAACAATTTTCTGATCGTCTGCTACCAAAAAAAGTAAATTTGCAACTAAGCAAACTGCGTTCTGTTTTTTTTTCGAGAACAATCCGTTTTCAGTTAAATACGGGTATTTCGAAAATAACGAATCAAAGGCTTGCAGCATTAATTTCAATCCTTCTATAGCCCAGAGTCCTTCTCTTTTATACATCAAATAGTTAAGCATTACTTTAAATAAATAAAATGATTTGACAGCTCTTTGTGTTAAAAACAGTATTCCCCCAAGTTTTCAAAACGAATATCTTAGCCTTAAGAATTGCAAAACCCTTCCCGATGTATTAAACGAGACAGATGAGGAAGATGTATAGATTTATGTGCTTAATACTCGTACGCATAACTGAATATGCGGCAAATTTAATTTCACACTTATTTATGTTTTACACGTAGACTTTTTGAGTTTTATTTACTAGTTTATGTTTTTATACATGGAATGCGTCCTACAAAGGAACTAAAATAAGTTTTTCCCAAAGTAAAATGCAAAGTCTTTTGGTGACATTCCATTAACGTATGCGCCACTTTTTTGTCTACAAATTAAGTTAAGTGAAGTTAAAGATGAGTCTATAACTTGTAGTGAACTGGGCTTAGACTACATTTAGAGTTTCACAGAAATTTTCCAAACGGATTATTAAAACACCAAAAAAACGTCTCTCCTGTAAAATTCGCTTTTTGGCGCTTACGTTATTTTCGTGGTTAGGGCTCGATATGCTTTTAGATTGCCAAGTTGGAGTTTATTACTTTTTAATGTGAAAAACTAATTTTTGTGAAAATTGCAGGTAGAAGGTATTCGATATGTATGTATGTAATAGGGGGATTGACTCGGTTTTTTCAAACCGGGTTTCCTCGGTTTTTTCATAAATTTTTGAGCGGGTTTTTTAAAGTCATGATTTTTCTAATATCGAACAGACCAGTTTTTTTACCTCCAAACCCGGTTTTTTTATTTAGATTGTAAAGTTATAGCTTTTGAGGAATAGTCGAAATGTGGCAGCATATCCATTATATTCTTATTGAAACGGCGACCGCAAGGATTATCAATTGGCAGCACTAAAAAAGAGAACAGCCTAAGGCAAATTCACTACACTAGAAAATTATATACCCATTCACAGAACAAAACAAAAGTATAACAAGCACACCATTTTGACAATCGGTACGAATTCGCCTTGAAATCAGCGCTCTGGGGGTCAATTCTCGTTCTGCGTTATCGTGAAGTGAAAAATATTTTCACAAATTCACACCGAAAGAAATGCGGTGTTAAAGTGAACAAATCTGTTATTTTCAAAGATTTTGTATATTCAGAAAAATATCAAGCCTTATAAAAACTAAAAAAACAGGTTGACTGCAAAACATTTAAACTGTATTTTATTTTTAAAATATTACTTTCATAGAAATGACACTATTTAGGTACATTTACCTTTTTTCACTTAGAACAAATATTGAATTTTTTGATGAGATCTCATTTTCTTTTTTGTTTTAAACTTAAACAAAATTTGAATTTGTTTTTTATTGATAATGTTTTTAAATAAACAGTTTAACTCTTGCGATTTTCGCTTTTTTTAGCTGACCGTAGATATTTTTATTTATATAAGGTGTTATGAGGCTGCCAATTAGTTAAAAATCACGTTTACCCGGTTTTTCCTGATTTGAAAATTAGAAACCGGGTTTTTCAAATTGCCATTTTTCAAATAATTCGAAAACCGGTTTTTAGAAAAAGTCGAATATTCGAATACCCTAGTATGTAAATATGGTCACCGTATATACGAGTATAACAGTGTTGTTTTGAAATTTATGTACATACATACATACATATGTAAATATGTGAATTAGTTTCTTTTGAAAAATATAAAACAAAATAAAATTACTTTTTCCTCGACCCATAAATAGTTTTCTTCATCTTTGATCAAAAACATTCATATATCATGCATCTCGTCATTAAAAATGATAGAAGAGACATCCCGGTTGGGTTATTTCAAATCATCAACGAATTTGTAGCAAAATCTCTTAGAAATTTCGAAAGTAACAAAAAAAAAATGTAGATCAAGTTGTAGCTTTGCCGTCATTCTATGCTATTATCGTTGTCGTTGCCTTGGTGCGATGTAATTAAATTCACCACAGGTGTTCTTTGAAGTTCTTACCGAAATGTCACTTGCAAGGATTCCGTTATCGGATGGTACTCGTACATGCCTACACCAAATTGACAAACAACAAACAACAAAAATCAAAACAAATAAAATGGAAGCAAAGTTACTTTGTAGGTAATGAGCAGTAAATAAGCAATTAGAACATCATTATCACTTACAAAGAGAAAACGCTTTCATATGAACATACATAAATACATATATATGTATATACAAATAATGAATGATTGCAGAGAAACCGCAGCAATTTTCTAAATAAATTGTTTTTCATTATTTATGTTTTGATGCTTTTTCTTGCATATTTATGCTCAATACGTTTTATATTAGAATCTTATTATGCTGTCAATCTCGCTGCTTACAGTTATCCTAGTTGCAATACTTATTGTTGAGGGAGAATCGAGACTCGCCAGACCTCGCTTATTAAAAGGTAAATTTATATTTTCAAATAAACAGATTTTCATTTCAATTTGTTTTTGCCTTTGTTAACTGTCTGCTTGCCTATCTAACGCCCGGGTTGACTGTTGACTGTTGACTGCCTTTCTGTCGGATGTCGGGCATGTTCAGTGTTGTTCTTGTTGTATTTGTGGTATGTTGCAGCAACCCTCATTAAAATCTCTGATAACACATCCGCCTCACCAGCAGCAACAGCAGCGCTGACACTCACAAATTGTTATGAATTATTTCCGTGTGTTGTTGGCGGCAGATATACATAGGTAGACAAAATGTACCGTTTGTGGGTACCGTGAAAATCGCGTTGATTCCAGTAGCCATTGAAAACTTAATATTCACAGCAGAGTCCCTCGCTGTGCCTGGCTGTAGCATTATCACACGTTGACAGTGATTACCAGCACCTAAGAACGCGTCATGCTGCACCCCTCACCCTTGCATGGCTACAGCGATTCGCGAATTCGAATTCAATCCGCCAGCAGTGACAGCTGTTGACGACACGGTGCCCTCCCCTTTGATGTAATCTTCGCTATTACGCTTTCTTCGTTGGTACGTGCTAAGATGAAACGCTATCAGCTGGTGGGGGTGTGACACCTGGGCAGATGATGTGAGCACGCACTCGAGTAAGTGCTCCTTTTAGAGTGCATATACACATACGGAGGTTGAACGAAAGGCGTATTCGATAAGACATTGGCGTATATGCAAGCTGAACGGTATTTGATTACTTCGCAGCGTGCTCGCGTCAGTCAGAACATGGAAAATAAAAGACTTATCAGCCATAACAGAGACATGTTGGGATAAAAGTACATATGTATAAGCGCAAGCTGGATAAAGGGACAGCAGACAATTATAATTCAAAACTTTTGCAACTAAATCATAATTAAATCCGAATTAGAAATCAAAGTTTGTCTGTTTTACAGCCATCTCTAAATTGGAGCGCTTTCTAACACCAACGAATGGCAGCGCGCGTTATACTTTTGTCCTCTTTCTTTCCCACTTCTGTCTTAAACACACAAATTCAAGACGTAACACCCTGAAAATTCCATTTGCTCGGCGTTAGCGCCGCATTTTTGTACGATTACACGGTGCTACAAAAAGTGACAAAATACACCCAAAACAAAACCTAGTGTATGTTGTAGCTATGGTCGAGTAAAACATGAAAATAGGTTCCGTATAGTTCTTGAACCCCCCATTTTTTTTATAAGAAACCCGTTATTTGCATACTTGATGCACTTATCTATTATTTATTTATATTATCTATCATTTTCATCCGATTATAAGAATCAAACAAGTTTAAAAAAAAGGATTTATAGACCTTTAAAATGAACACATAAACCATTTTATGGTAGACTTAGATTGTTGGGAATTTTCATCGGTTAAAATTTAAGAAGCACTTATTTTTCTTCATTTTTTCAACTTTGATCATCGCTAATTTCAAAAAGCTTTATGAAAGTTGCCAAATATGTGGTATTTGTCTAAAAATGAATTTATTTTCGAATAAATTCTTGCCTCACTCGGTACAATCGGATAAAAAATGTCGAAGTTAGACAATTTTTTCCGAAACGGTACTAGGGAGTTGAATTTGTATGTACATTAGACCGTATCGAAAAAAAAGTTCGCCTTACACCACCTCATGTGAAGTGCTTTTGAAAAGCATTTAAAAAAATAATAAACTTTTTTTTTGGACAACCCTAGTAGTCGCCCAATTACATTTTTCTTCATATCTTCGGCATTTATAGTCGGATTTTAAAGTGTAATACACCAATTTTTTTGTTTCAAGGAGGGAGCTTTCATATGGAAGTTCATTGATCTCAGGTGCTCCATAAACAAAAAGTTGGTTTTTCCGTATGGGTTTCCAACTAAAAATAAAATGTGTTTTATTTCCGATCTTTAATTTACTGTCATTAGGGCGGTATGTTATGGTGGTAGCAACTGAGATATGGTGGGTAACAGGGTTGCATGATTTCAAATCCTTTTTGCTTTAAAATCCGCCATTAATTAAGAAATATATTTGACATGTGATTTGATTTGTCAACCAAATAAGAAATAAAAAGGATTTGTGATTTGATTCGTTGACCAAATCAGAAATCAAATTTATTTGTGATTTGATTTGTCAACCAAATAAGAAATACAATTTGTGTTTTCGGTTGTATCGCGAATCAATTTGTTTGGGAATCCTGAAAATCTCAAAGAAGTTCCGAAAATCCCGAAATAGTCCCAAAAATCTCGAAATTGGTTGACAAATTAAATCACAAATAAATTTGATTTCCTATTTCATCGACGAATCAAATCACAAATAAATTTTATTTCTTATTTGGTTGACACATCAAATCACAAATAAATTTTATATTTTATCTGGTCTACAAATCAAAACACAAATAAAGTTTATTTAGGATTTGATGCAACTTTCAATACAGAAATAAATTTGATTTGTGGATTTGTGATTTGACTAATTCAAAATCACGCAACCCTGGTGGGTAAGTACCACAATGGAGCACATGATGTCAATGAACTTTCGTAGGAAAAACCCCCTCTAATGAACATATATGCACGCCATAAAACCGTAAACAAGTATGTATCTCGTGGGAATAAAAGATACAATTTGACAACTCAATATCTTAACAATATCAAAAAAATTTAAAGTTGTTAGCAAAAGTATGTATGTATATTAGGATGGTTCTTAAAAATCAAATGAAAAATTGTTTCAGTCTCACCCCTTGAATCGGTAATACCACGGTCAAAGATATCACATATAAATATTTGTCCCGATTGGATATGGTTAAGGCGTGTCGCGCAGGGGACAAAGTTCAGATTACTTTTACCGTCCTCAGTCGGGACCAAAATTTATATGTGATATCTTCGACTATATTAGCATCGATTTCGGATATTAAATGAAAAATAAAATGTTGTGTTAATTTCTTGAGTCCCCATAGAGAAATTTGAACTTTGCCCCCTGTGCGTCTCCAATTGGGACCAAAATTTATGTGTGATATCTTCGACTATGGTAATATCGAGGTAAAGGTTGAGGGTAAGGAAATCTGACGTAAAAATTCCCTTCCTACATTTAGGGACCACCCTAATGTATGGATATGCTAATCAAGGTTTGAATAAATTATGATTGAATCCTCATAGTACTTAATATCTCATAAATTATCATACTTCCAGCGTTCATGTAGTGACAACCGCACCCTGATTAGCTGGGCGCGCGTCTCAAGACATAGAGCCATAAAGGTGTAAATTATTAAACAGTTTTTGAAATGAAGTTCATCAGATATGCAATTTGTGGAGTAGGCACAAATAAAAAAGTGAATAAAAATCACCGATTGGTTAGTGGGTAAAGTTACTGATGCCAGTGTCGCGGCCTTTGTGTGTTTATTGTTGCCAATAACCGTGATCGACAGATGTCAAAAATGTCATTTCCATGCAAACGAGCGACGCAAAGCAATCAAATCAAAATGCGACAACAAAAACAGAGCTATGATGCTGGATACTACACACATAGATACATATGTTTGTAGAGTTCTTGATGCTTAGTAGGCATGCTTTGGAATTTCATTAATTTATAATTTTTTTATGTTTCGCAAAGCGTTTTAGGATTCTCCATTTATCACTACAACAATTTCAATATTTATTTTGAAAACCGCTTTTGAGTGCGAATTCTGAGGTCAGTAATGTATTGTAATAATTGTAATTTACTGCAACAAATTCCCTGTTGGGAAATGGAAATATAATTTTGCTTGGTATGGATGAGTGAGTTAGAGACTAGTTCTTTGAGTGGCATTTTCATTTTTAGTTCATATTTGGTTTGTTGAAGCCCTGATACCATCTTTGAAGGCACAAGTGTTTTAATATGGTTCTACACTCTCCTTGACTTATCTACAGTTTTAAATTGAAGAAATCACAAATCAAGAAATAAGTTTTAATCGTGATTTGATTCGCTGACCAATTCAGAAATAAAATTCGTTTGTGATTTGTTTAGCTGGGCTGAGTTTATTTGAGTTGACGTGGGGCAGGTAAGCTAAGTTGAGTTGAGGTGACTTGAGGTGAAGTGAGGTAAGATGATGGGAGTTGAGGTGCGTTGAAGTGAGGTGAGTTGAATTGAGGGGTGTGAAGGTAAGTTAAGATGAGTAGAGGTGAGTTAAAGTGGGTTTAGGGTAATTGAGGTAACGTGGATAAGGTGAGTTGAGGCCAGTTAAGGTGAGTTTGGGTAAATTGAGGTGAGTTGAGATTAGGTGAGTTCAGTTGAGGTGAAGTAAGCTGTGATGAGGGGAGTTGAGGTGAGTTTAGGTGAATTGAGACGAGTTGCGATGAGGTGAGGTGAAGTGAGTTGAGCAACATAACTAACATTACACAACGTGTCTTAATCTTCAGTTTCATATTTATGTCTATCTTTGTCTGAATCTGTATCCTTTTCCCTATCTTTATCTTTATTTTTATCTTTGTCCTTTAATTCTTCGTATTCCTCTTCGTTTCCCTCTTCATTTTCGTATATGTTTTTTTCACTTTTTATTCTACATAAGTATGTATGAACTAGAAATGAGCGCGGGCGTAAATTTTCAGGGCCGGCCCGAAATGATAGAGCCAACTTTTATTTCATACAAATTTTTTTTTTATTTTGTGTGAATGTATGTTATGTACCTAAATTTATTGAAAAAAACTCTTAAATGAATTTCTCAAAAAATATTTACTTAAGCGAATAAATTGAGCACGTACATATATTGCTTTTTTATTGGGTTAATTTGGTTGATAGTTTCAAACGATTAACTGGTACCAGGGGCGCACTCAGGAATATGTTTTGAGGGTGTTTTATACCTCTAAAGA
>JAPVRG010278801.1:4669-14776 GCA_029783565.1 Rhagoletis cerasi
ACTGGTCGCAACTGTTCGAAAACAGCTCAAATTAGGATCGTGCAACACATTCTTATGGTCAGATTCAGAGATTGTACTAGCTTGGCTTGAAAAGCCACCATGTACATGGAAGACGTATGTATCCAATCGTACCTCCCAAATCCGGTAATATCTTCCAACCGGTACATGGCGCCATGTTGCCAGCCAAGACAACCCAGCTGACCTCGGCACCCGTGGCTGCAAACCGCAGGACTTGACAAATTCCCCACTCTGGTGGCACGGACCAAAATGGCTCTCTTGCCACATGGATGCATGGCCAAGGTCAAAGGCACGCAGTGCATCTCCACCAGAAAAGCGCAAGGTGGAGGTATATCACGCGCTCGAAGAAGAGGTCGATTTTTTTTGCGATCGCCTTCAAAATATCTTTAATCCTAGGGGTGGACTGGAAAAACTTTTTTTTTGTATGGGGACCGATCCGCACTAATGTACACATGCCATAACAAGTTTTTTATGTTATTTTTACAAAAATACTTATGTAAGTATATTATTTGCCGAAATTTATGTGATTGAAACGTAAGTATGTACATTTTTTGCTTTTTTATCAAAAAGAATACTACATTTTTAAAAAGTCATTGCTTGTTTATTACTTGCACCCTTGTAAATGTTCGGTTCGGCTTCGGTTCTGTTCGGCCGAAATTGCCCGAAGTTTGGTTCGGTTCGGTTCGGCCTTAAAAATCGAGGTTCGGTCGTTCTCTAGTTAAATTACATATTTCAGACTATAAAAATAAAAGAGGAAATTCTGTAGAATTGAAAAGGATTAAATTTGTTCCTTGAAATTTTGAAATATTTATTTTTGAAAAATTGTATGTCGAAGACTGATATATACACCATCACATCCTCGAGTTTTGGCCTTCTAACTTTATTAGCTTAAAAAATTAAAATATTTAAAAGAACATTTTCAATACCTATTCGCCCTTGTGAGCCGAAAAATTTAACTTTTTTAAATTCTGCATAACTTTTTCTTTTATTTGATATCCATATTGTTATTCTACAGTGCAACGAATTTTTAAAATAATTTTTTGAATTAATCATTTCCTTCAAATTTCAAAGTCCTTTAAAAAAAATCCTAACATCACAGAGAAAAACTAAAATCGCAGTTTTACTATATTTGTCCCCTAGTTTTGTGGGTATTGCTTCGCGTATTTTGAAATTTTTTGATTTTTACCGCATGGTGTTATCGTTTTATAAGCTTTTCTTTTATTTAAATAAATTAAATAAAAATATTGGGTCTTTTCTGTTAAAAGCTTAATTTTAATTCAGAGAATATATTTGCATTTGTTTTATTTCATATATTTTTCTAAATATATATATTATATAATTTGAAATAATATGATCTACATCAATAATGTACGATAAATGACCGTTTTAATGTGTGCAAATATTTCTTTTTAAGCTATTGGGAAATAGTCTTGCATTTGGAGTTGTATAATCCAGGCTTATGAGCACCAATATTCAATATCTTTATAGGAAAAGGTTAACAAAATTCACCGCAAAAAGAGGCCAACAAATTATTAAATTCATTGAGCCGCCCATGTGACGATTTGACAATTTTTTCCGCATAGTAGTTTACAAATACACGCGTATTCTACTACTTACGCAAAAATCCCAATATGTTGTCTCTCTTTTATTTCGGAATAAAAACACATTGTGAGCATACGGCACTGGCAATATAGAAGTATTACATATATGGAATAATTACATTTAAATTACATAAAAATGAGTATTTCATCCATAAAATCAGTGGAAGTTATTATTAAGTGGACAATTGCATTCGGGCATATTCATAGTCAAAGTTAAGTTGCTACTTAAAGTTAGTTGTAGCTTTTTGACATAATTTTTTATAGGTTATCTGTCGAAAAAGCTACAACAAACTTTAAGTACCTACCTAATTGTGACCCATTGAAATTAAACAAAAGTGAGTGTTTTAAATATCAAGTATGACGAAATTTTAAAGAGTCCCTCTGTGCGTGTACAAAACACGTTTCAGGAAAAGAAAAGGAAGGAAATTATAGGCAAATTATGTCTGGAATTATTGCAGCACAGTTTAGAATTTTAAATTTGCAGTTTTTTATAAAAATTCAATAGAAAAAAGACTATCTGCACTAAGCGAATATTTAGACGACGAATGAATTGAATTATCACGAGCGAGTATGCCATTTGGCTTTCGTTGGTTTTCAGATCACTTTCATTCAGCATTAACAATTGTCGAAAGACAGATGGTGCGCTGTTGCTTGTTCTGCGGCGACCTCAGCCGCCCCTAGTCGTAAGTTTTGAAAACATATCCCTGTGTGGCGCTGTCACGTTAGTCAATTCCAATTGGTGATGTTAAAGAGATGATATAGAAGCTCCTCAAGTCAATGAATAAGTTGCAGGCTGACGTCAGGAATCTCAAAGAGGCGGCGCGGAGCACACGTTCAGCATAGCGAGCACAAGCGCGAGTGGACACGAATGGAGCAAATGGCGAGGAACTTTGCTATTTTCATAGAAGGTTTGGCAGCAATGCTCGAAAATGTCTCCCAGGCTGCAGCAATAGACAGTCGTTAAATTAAAACGGCTGCCGTAAAGTTCGCTAGTTGGCGGCAGTCCTACGACAGTCAGCAGTACCTCGAAGCACTCCGATGTTGAGCACAACAGCAGGCAGCATGAGCCTCGTCTTCATATTATCGATCAGAAAAGTAAAATAGAATTTCTTGTGGACTCCGGATCGGTAGTGACAGTTTTACCACGCGCAATGGTAAAGTCATCAGTGAAGCCTGGCGATCTTCAACTTTATGCGGAAAATCAATCGGTCATTCTCACATATGGCACGCTCATATTGGGTATCGATTTGGGTTTTCGACGCAACTTTAGCTGGCCATTCATAGTAGCAAATGTGAACGAGGCTATAATCGGTGTAGATTTTTTGACCAGATACGACTTACTGATTGACTTAAAGAAGAAGAACTTAATTGACGATAGCACAAAGCTGTCAATTAATAGTATCGTACTTAACGCCGTCAACTATTCGATTTCAACGATGGGTGAGAGCAACGACTTTCGAGATTTGCTAAATCAATTTGGTGATGTAACGCAAGTGCATACGTTGCTACGAACTACTAGCACATCGCACCACGTTATTCACTACATCGAGACCTCTGGTTGTGCAGTTGCAGACCGTCCTCGAAGGTTGTCAGGAGAACCACTATTGGTTGCACAAAAAGAGGTAAATTTTCTGTTGGATCAGCGGATATGTCGTCCTTCAAATAGCTCTTGGACCAACCCTCTCCACATGGTGCCGAAGAATACTGGTGGCTGGCATGCATGCAGTGACTACCGTAAGCTTAATGTAATTAGGTTTCACGATCGGTATCCGGTGGCGCACGTACACGAATTCGCGGAAAAGCTTCATGGAAAGTCTGTCTTTTCGACTATTGATTTGATTCGAGCGTATTACCTAATACCTGTGGCGAAGCAGGATATACCAAAAGCGGCCGTGTTTCGGGCTAATAGAATTGCTTTATATGCCTTTTAGGTTAAAAAACGCCTCGCAAACTTTTCAGCGATTTATGGATAGCATATTCAGAGGCATAAATTTCGTTTATTGCTACATCGATGACATCCTTATCACGTCTGCTTTACATCATAAACATGAGCAGCATCTGCGCATCGTATTTTCTATACTTCGCAAGCATGGTTTGAGGATCAATTTCAGTAAGTGTCTATTTGGCAAAACCGAATTAAGATTTTTTAGCTACACCATTAACAGTGATGGTAAATGTTCGCCTATGGACCGCGTTGACACCATAGTCAATTATAAATGGCCCGAGACGCTTAGCGAGTTGGGGCGATTCGTAGGCATTATCAACTATTATCGACGGTGTATTCCTCGAGCCTCAGAAATTCAAGGTGTAGCGCCAGCTATTTGCCAGATACTTCTGTATGTGCATGTATGTGTGTATGAAATGAATAAGTACCCTGCAGTGAAAAGTCAAACTAGTCAATATAAATACCAGTTCATGAACTGGTATGAGCTAAAGCGATGGGCTACCAGTTCGATAATTTCGAAAAACTTATGTGATCAGCGACATCTGCCTTTGAAATGCCAAAGCCAAAACTAAAACGCAAATAATTGCTTCTCTCACAAGTGTCGTCTGTGGCGTCGCGTGAAGACTACTGCTTCTGGTTCTGAGATCGCACGTTCGAGTCCGATTGGAGGTGGTAAGACTTTTCAAATTAAATCAATGTAAATTAATGTGAATTATTCAAATTTCAATATGTTAAATTAAAAATACCTGAATTTAATTTCATTTAGAAATTAACATAAATACTTTACTATCATCATAATTAAATTAAAAAATTATTTTTTTAAAGAAAATTTTAAAAGTACAATAAAAACATGATTACAAAAAATGAAATAAAAAAAAAAATACTGCACCGGGATTTGAACCTCGGATCACTGGAATCGAGCAGTAGTGCTTTTCTCACTCAGCCATTGCGACTATTGGAGCCGCGCGATCAAAATGACATAGTTATTCCTTTCACGGGGGATGAATCGGCAGACTATCCGGTTAACTGGTATGATGCTACTAGTATTTCTACTGGTATGGAACTGATGCAGGAGCGGATAATTGACATCTCCTATGAAATCGCCATGTTAAAAATACCAGTCGCTAGCATGGAAAAAGCATGCAACGTGAACTAGTTGGGCTGAAACGCAAACTGGTAGCATTCTAGTTTACAACTGGTAGCTTTCCCTGCAGGGTATATCATACATCTATGCTAGCAGAATGTATGTATATGTGGGTACTGGATCGAACATACGTACATCTGTAGTGTGATCAAACCTCTATGTCGACCAAATGTGACTCTGGGAGTGTATGGATGTTTGACGACATTATGCTGAGATAAAGTTTGGAGCGCTTGGTAAAACGAAAGTTAAGACTGTATGGGTAAAAGCGGGGGTTTCTCTACGTTTACCATGTACACAAGTTCTTAGGTATGTAAGTATATTATATACTTAAGGTGTTCTTACACGATATGTATTTGCATGTGTACATGCCACTTTTTACATATGAAAATGCAAACATTAGATTTGCTACTGTACATACAAAGCAGATACACGTACATACGAGATAGAAATGTTTCTATTTTCATCTGACATACATATAGAAACATCTATGTTTGGTTTATTTCTCTTTCAAAGAACGTAATTTTAAATAGTCAAATAAATAGTGCAAATACATATCGTGTAAGAACACCTTTACAGATACCAATTGACCCAGTTACTCAGGTCAGAGGGTATAAAATTACCCAGATGTTGCCGAACGGGTCAGATGTGAAAGTTACGGTGTCATCGCGGTTATGATCGAGTGATTTAGTGGCAATAGTTAGCAAAGAAAAAAAGGTGTTAAAATATACAAATATATATATTAAAGTCAATAGATTTACGTAGGCATATAATTGTGCTAATTGTACGTTTTTTCTTACGGATGTTTGGCACCGGTGATGACTAACCCGCAATATAGTGTCAAATTTGGAATTGGAGGTAAGTACAGCTTAATGCTATAATCCAAATCTGCATACATATGTACGTACGCCTGCAAGTCACCTAAGGATTGCGTACGAGGGTTGCATTTTATATTTTGCGCCTTCACACTACACTACATGTGATTAGCTGTAATTAGATATTTTTATCGTAAAGTTTGGTATTTTTTGGCATAAACTTGCATATAACGTTTTCACTTACGAGTTTTATTTGTGTTTATTTATAGTGAGTTTAAAAATTCATATTGCCTAAAAATGGAATTAACCCGTGAACATTTTCGGGCGATGATTTACTACGATTTTCGACGTGGATTATCGAGACAGGAGTGCATCAATCAACTTACTTCTACTTTTGGTGTTGAATCACCACACTTAGAAACTGTGAAACGATGGAACAACGAGTTCCTACGTGGCCGCCAATCTTTGCAGGACGAATTTCGTGAAGGCCGTCCAAAAACGGTGGTTGTGCCAGAAACAGTCGATGTTGTGCGTCAATTGATAATACAAGATCGTCATGTGACATATCGCGAAATAGAGGCATCCTTGGCCATTAGTGGGACCAGCAAAGAAATGGTGAAGAAATTTAGCCGCGGTGGATCAAAGCACGTCTATGACATCGTAACAGGTGACGAATCTTGGATCTATGCATATGAGCCTGAAACAAAGCAGTAATCGACTGTATGGGTGTTCCAAGACGAGTCTAATCCAACAAAAGTTGTTCGCGCAAGAAGCACCTCAAAGCAAATGGTCGCCTGTTTTTTCGGAAAATCTGGTCATGTCGCAACTGTTCCACTAGATAAACTTAAAACGGTCAATTCTGAGTGGTATACAACCATTTGTGGAGAATTAAGGAAAACCAACCGCCGAAGACAAATCATTCTTCACCAAGACAATGCTAGCTCTCACGTATCGATTCACACAAGAGAGTTTTTGAGGACTCAAAAGGTCGAATTGATGGGTCTTCCGCCTTACAGACCTGATTTGGCAAATAATGATTTCTTTTCATTCCCGAACATCAAAGAAAAAAAAGCGAGGTCAACGTTTTTCAACGCCTTAAGGAGCTGTAGAAGCCTTCAAACAGATCGTTTTAGAGGTATCCTCTTCTGAGTGGCAAAAGTGCTTAGAAAATTGGTTCAATCGAATGCAGAAGTGTATTGACTTGGATGGACAATATTTTGAAAAATATTAAAACTATTTTCCTTAATATTTGATGTGTTTTCATTATTAGGCGCAAAATATAAAAGCCAATCCTCGTACCTCTATGTAGGCGGAAGGCAAAATTATAACACTAAAAAATAAAAAGTAATAGCAGGTTTTTGAGGTTACTGATTACTAGCCTAGAGCATGATTTTAAAAATTCATAACGGCGAACCCAATATGGCGACAAAAATATTAAAGTCGATCCGATTCGCTTGAAAAGTTTTCGTCCGGGGTTCTTGGGGCCGCTTATTACGAATCTGAGGTCAAATTGCAAAAATTCAACATGGCGGATCCAATATGGCGAAAAATATTTAAATCGATTAGACTCGCTTCAAACTTTACAATCAAGTGTTCTTAAGGTCTCTGATTGGGAATCTGAATTCAGATTTAAAATATGTAAATGGCGGATCTGTTGACAACGCCGGTAATCTTCTGTGGGTTTGTATATCGCTGAGCTCTTCCTAAGTGGCTGGACCCATGTTTTTGAGTAGGTTCCTGTATAGTTTGGATTCCCAACTGGGTCCGACTGTTGGCACTACGGTTGAGTTTTGGGTTTTGATGTTCATTTTCATCCTTTCGCATACCGTATATTAAAACATATAACCCAAGAATTGAAACTAACTAAGGCTGGGAGTTCTATCCGATTTTATAAGAATTTTTTCAGCCCCGCAACTAACCCACCACCCTGAATTAATTTTGAAACAAAATCATTAGTTAATGAATTAAATTGGCGAAACCACGTTACAAAAACACGTCGAAAAACTGTACCTCGGCGGTGGTGTGGAAATGAAATTTACGGCGCATCCCGTGAATCGCTATGTTTATCGGGTTCCCGGTCGTGATCTACGAGTCGCACAAAAAAATTGTATTATAACAAGTAAAGAAGTCTAAGTTCGGGTGAAACCGGCGCACCTACCGTTACAAAGAAAACAGGGGTGGTTTTTTCCCCTTTTTCAAACATTGTCGATAATATGCTCAGTTAGACTTAGGGCCGGTTTCTCTATGTCTGATTAACACTATCTGCAGGTCAAACATCGTTATCGACGTGATCGACTCCATAAGATATAACAGGGAGTCGATAACGTCGATAACGATGTTTAACCTGCATATAGTGTTAATCAGACATAGAGAAACTGGCCCTAAGTAATCCAGAAAATGTGTGTAAGTTTTATAAAAGATCGTGAACGGGTTAATTTACTAAGGCTATGTTTCTTCATGCCAATCTTACGGTGATTTGGAACTCTCATTTATATGAGAAAGAAAATGTGGTTGGAAAAAGAAAGGTTAGTTTCTAATACAACTCTTATAAGTGTGCATCACTTATTACACTTTGGTTTAATTTTCTCCCGTCAATATAAATTGTGATAGAGTACGAGTATGTTTTCAGGGCTGATCTTCTTCTCATTTGCTCCCCGAGGAAACTTTGGGCGAAACCGTATACAAAACCCCTGAAATATGCCAAGTGTCTAGAGTTTCGGAATTACCAAATTAGGATACAACAAATCTCTATATGGTCAGAAATTTTCAAATCAGCACACACAAAAATTTTGGTCATATATTTTGATGATTTTTGTCTCAATCGATAGCTCCCAGAGTCAAAAATTAGTCTTTTAAATATTTTGGCAAACGTAAAATTTTTTCAAAAGTTATTCGCATAAAAGTTTGAGATAAATTTTTTTTTAAAACGGTGTGAATAAATTGAACAAAATGAAAGATAATTGACTATATTTAGTATACTTATATAAAATTTTTAAGAAAAGATTGTTTATAGTCTTTCAATATATCCTGTTAAAGACCAATTAGGTTTTTACAATATTCTCCGCCTAGTAGAAATGAAAAAAAATACGGTAGGCACATTGAAACCTTGCAAACTGTATTCCGAAGAGAAAAAATGGAGACTATTACGGTTTAGGTGGGATCATAAAAAGAAAACACTCAGACGCATATAAATTTCAAATTTCACGATTTGGTTTTACCTTAAATAAGTATATGAGCTCAAAAAACCATGCAGATTCAAATAGTCCTGAGTCAAATAAAACGGAAAATGCAACCTATAGGTCGGCCACTAAAAAGTGTGAAAAGCTGGAATTACAAAGATAATGCACTGGTTCGCATACATCTGATGCATTTTCTGTTGAGCAAATCCGTTGACGCACAGACTAATACATAAATTGTAATTTCCAAAAATGTATATTCCAAAATTTTATTTGCAAGCGTTGATGTTTTATTTTATTTAAATATTTAATTAGCGGATTATTTGTTAAAAAATTGTATGCACATCACCAACAGTAGATACAGAAATGTCTCTATATTCTAAAGCTTTTGCATCGATTGGTATAAAGGAATGTTACGATCGAGTGCCTGCTATTTCGATTGCTTGTTTGAAACGAGCGCTCAAATCTGTCTCCTCAACTTTATGTTCTTGTTCTCAGCAAAAATCAAAAACAAAATTTTGTCGAGATATACTAGCGCCCGTTTTTTCTTAACAGCGGTCGCCCCTCGGCAGGCAATGGCAAACCTCCGAGGGTACTTCTGCCATGAAAAAGCTTCTCATAAAAAAATACAACCGCCGTTCGGAGTCGGCGTAAAACTGTAGGTCCCTCCCCTTTGTGTGACAACATCAAGGCGCACGCCACAAATCGGAGGAGAAGCTCGGCCAAACACTAACATATGTGTAAGCGCCAATCTATTATTATTATTATACTAGCGCCCATGCTAATAACTTTCGAGGCGTTGTTATTTGGCCGTGGTTGGGGCGTTGCAAGCTGGCACGAGACGCTAATGGCTCAGTTATGCATACTTTGCACTGCATGATAGTTGTCACGTAGAAATCTGTTAAATGAGCTTTGCGTGTAAGCAGTTACCCCAACGCATATGTAAAAGTCTATTGCGTTTTGATTTCTATGTACGCACTTATGTAAAAATGGTAAAGCAGTGCAAGTATGCCAAGTATGCATAACCCGAGCTTAATCATTTTACTGTCCCTCCCACACCATCACATGCACCCTTACCATGTGAAAATCGAACTCTTTAAATTATTTTTTTTCGTGTTTCTATGTTAAATTACATCTCGTGCACCTATTTTTGAAGTGAAACTTCTTAATCGACTTCGGAGCTGGTTGCATTAAATATTTAACACGAAGTCATAAAATCTGTACCGTTCGTTGGATTCTGAAAAATGAGGTGGCAAATGAAAGGGCTTGATCTGCAGATGTGCAATATGGTTTTAGTTTTTTAAAGGGTTGCCATGTATACGAAGATCAAATTAAAATTATTTATTAAGTTAAATGAATTATCCTAATATGGGTATCAAAAGAAATGGTTTTGAATAAACTGTATCTTTTA
>JAPVRG010278802.1:0-38242 GCA_029783565.1 Rhagoletis cerasi
TGCCGCACCTGCTGTGGCCATTCTTCAACAACAACTGGCCACTGCTTAATGAGCTGTTTCGCTGCGCCACCCGCGCCATGCTCAGGCACTCGCGCAAGCTGGGCATTGAAGTCGGCATCTTCTGCGCCCTGCACACCTACGGACGCCAGCTCAATCAGCACCCGCACATCCACGTTTCCATCACCCGCGGCGGTCTCGATACCAAACACGGTGTGTGGCGCGACCTGTTCTTCAAAAAGCAGCAGGTTGAAGCCATCTGGCGTGGTGCCGTTATCCGTCTGCTGCGTGCCAGCTACGATCGCGTTAATCCTGGTAAGCTGCCCAACCTCGGTCATATCCGCGATGCTAAGCAGTGGAAGCGCTACCTGCAGGCGCAATATCAGCGCCACTGGAAGGTCCACTTCGCCAAAAAGACCCGCGGTGCCTGGCGCAGCGTGAAATATCTGGGCCGCTATCTGAAACGGCCGCCGGTGGCGGCGTCGCAGCTCCGCCATTACCGTGGTGGTTCGGTTGTTCACCAGTATTACGACCACAACACGCAGCAGCACAAACGCCAGAAACTGAGCCAGGAGGAGATGCTGTGGCGTTACGTCAGCCACATCCCGTCCCGACACTTTAAAATGGTGCGCTACTACGGCTTCCTGGCCAACCGCAAACGCGGCATGCTGCTGCCGAAGGTCTACGACGCGTTGGAGATGACGCCCCGTGAGAAACCGCAGAAGCCGGGATTCGCGGTGCTGATGAAAGCCTTCCTGGGTACCGACCCGTACCAGTGCATTCTGTGCAAGTGCCGACTGCGTTTTGCCGGCGCCATGGCGGGCGAGCACGCCACCAAAATGCTCTCTGACAGGCTGCATCGGATGGCAAAAAAACGATGGCTTCAGGCACCGGCTCTGGATAAGTGCGCCTGAAAAACGGGCTTTAGCTTAAAAATACGGCAAAACTGGTATTTTTCCGCATTACTCTGTGGCAACCCTCACTATACGGGGAGATCCTTTGCCTGAATTCATGGCTAGGAAACCCAAAAAAGGTCGATTGAGTTTCCTAACCATGAACGCCTCAGGCTTGAACACCTGAATGCCACGTGCGTTATCTACAAACAATAATATGTGGGGCAGTTATGAAAGCAGCGGTATGGGCAGTGGTTTATTCAGCGATATGTATTCTGGTCTTTTCGGGATGGGTGGCCTGCTTTGCGCAGCATGCTCCCTTCAACGGGCATGAGCATGATTTGACTTTAAAATATCTGCTTAATTTATTTTCTGTGTATGTTTTGATGGAACCCTTCTACCAGTTCTTTCAGGTGACTGAATATTTTAAAGCAATTCTGGTTCTGGAAGATAAAAGCGGCCAGTCGATAAGTTTTTATAATGAGATTCCTGTTATGTGGATATATAGTCTGTCCGCAGTTCTAACGTCTGTGGTTTATCTCATATACGCAAAATGGTTTGTTCGTAAAAGAGTACAAAGATAATAGTCCGTTGATGACTGACTTTAATACTTAGAATATTAGAATTTCAAACAGTACACAGAACCTGCAGAGAAAAAATGACCAAAAATGAATGGATTTTACGATTGAGGCGCTGTACTTCAGGGGAAACGCTGGAAAAGGTTATTGAAAAAAATAAGTATTCGCTTTCAGATTCTGAACTTGAGCATTTTAACGCTGCCGTGGATCATCGCCTGGCAGAGCTGACAATGGGGAAATTGTATGACAAAATCCCCCCTGGTGTATGGAAATTTGTGAAATAGACTAAAGATGGGGCGACGACCTCGCCCCTGTGTTTATCCTGGTAAAAGTAACTTTTACTCGTGCCCTGGACTATTTCAGCTCACTCAGCTGCTGACTGAGTGACGGAAATCCTGCCTGCGCCAGCAGGCGTGATACGCGCGCCGGAGCCGTTTGGTGCCGCTCCAGCCAGATAACCCGGAAATGCTGCTCGTCTCCATTTTCCCAGTGAGGAGGATTGGATACGCCAAACGGGCATTTCAGTCGCAATAGCGCGTCTTTAAATTCGCCATAGACAATTCCCTCCGGTACCAGGAACAAATCCCACTGCGCCGTCAGCTGCCGTATTTTTTGCGGATTTATACTATAGGTGTTCAACTGGCCTGTCAGAGAAACCGGCTGACTCAACTGTGTTGCCAGGAAACGGGCTGCTGCAAAATGGTGGGCGCCGTCGACATTGTTCCAGTATAGCCGGGCAGGCATCCAGGTAAACTGGCTGAATACCATCTCTGACAGCCGTAAGCCGTGGTGGCTGAGATTACGGTTTAACCGATCTCTGGTCAGTGGTATTGCCAATTCCTGGCAACACTGCTGCGCAAACGCATCCAGGCTGGAGAGCTCCTGGTCACAATCACTCGATGCACTCAGTCCCCCAACGGCCGTAATATCACAACAAAAACTTTCTGAGGTCTCACTGTTTATCAGCCCATCCAGCTGAGGAATATGGCGCTGGAGGTAATCATAATCACCGTCGTGGCCGAGACGCAGGTAGCGAATACAGTGTTTTTCGTATTCGAGCCAGGTTTGCCAACAAACCACGGAACGCAGCCAGAACGTGTTCCGCAGTTGCGGGTGACTCACTGGCAAAATCCCGTTGTTTAGGCGACGGCGCAATGTGGCCGGATATCCCAGCGAATTTAGCAAGTCATCCAGGACGCCGTGGAGGATTTTGCGCCACAGAGGTGGTTCGATATCAAACATATCAATGATCCCAATTCTATATAGTTGCAACTGACCAACACCTGATGTTGGCCACCACAACCAGCCTATCGCGAAAAATTTTTGGCCGAAGGGGTTATGGGGCCTAAAAGTTACTTTTAGTGAAATTTATTTTTTGGTATCATAATATCAATATAACTCATTGATATTTAACATAAAACGCATTAAGCGAAGTTGCAGTGTAACAGCAAAGTTGTAATGTCAGTTCTGAGATAAGTTAAGATGTCCGCCACGTAGTTAGGAGTCAGTTTGGTTCTGGTTTATCGTCAAATAATATTAATACTAATGTATGTGTAAATTAGTATTAATGCTGAAGGTAGTTAGCCATCTTTTTTCAGGTAATTACGTCCATAAACATAAGGTAACTATAATGGGTTTTGTAAATAACATCACGTACAAGAAAAGACCACTACCCGAAGCCGCCACTTCTGAAAATTTTTGCACAAAAGATTTAGAGTTTTTCTGTCCATTCTATGTTGTTTCCGAAGAAGGACGGTTACTCAAAGATAATCAGGATGGATCCTACACTGATTTAAACTTCACAGGGAAACTTTATGTAAACTGCGAAGATAAAGACTATAACGCATATTGGTTTAGTTTTGATGAAACAGGAAATCTGTACGAGATCAGCCTGATTCTAGATGAATAAGCCGAGCTGTGGCTTTCTCTGCACACCTGGACACAATAGTAATTCCGTCCAGTACTACTGGCTGCGCACGATCTGACCTGATAGGGGTCACGGCGAATTTTAAAGCTAATGTATGCGTACATTAGCTTTAAAACACGGCTTAGCCTCCGGCATCACATCAGCCAACAGGCTCGATGAGCTCTGGTCCCTGATTCTTCACATTACCAACAGCGCGCGTTACAGGATGCCAGATGAAATGATCCGCAGATACTGCTCCCTCGGAAGCTATCTCTTCTGCCTCTTTTCCACTAACATCCTGACGCATCCATTCCCGGGCGGCTTCAGGTACCAGAACCAACGGGCGCCGGTCGTGGATGTTGACCAGACCTTTATCGGCCGCAGACGTAACAATCAAAAAGCCTTCCGCTTCGTCGCCGCGCTCAAAGGGTGTACTGCCGATCGCGGCCATAAATACTGGCTGGCCATCTTTGCTGTGTATGAAATAGGGTTGCTTCTTATCGCCTTCCTTCACCCACTCGAACCAGCCGTCAGCAAAACAAATCGCCCGGCCATGCTGCCATAACGGTTTAAACATCCTGCTCGACGCTGCCGTTTCCACCCTGGCATTAATCAACGGCGCCTTATCCCACCACCCAGGCGCATACCCCCAGTGAACCGGATCGAGGTGCAGCTGTTCGTCACGTTCGCTCAGCAATAAAACCCGTGTGCCTGGCGCCACGTTGAAGCGACCGATTGGTTCGGGGTCGTAGGCAATATCTCGATCGGCTTCATCGGCGAGGAGAGAAAGATAATCTTCCCGGGTCATTGACTGAGAAAAACGTCCGCACATAGTTACCTCCTGTGGCCAGACAGAAAGTATAGGAGATGAGTCTGGTAGCATGAGGTGATCAGGTAAAATGCCGCTCTGCAGTACAGAGGCTCCAGCTGGGGCTGAATGCGGTTCTGGCGATGAGGGTAGGTTCAGGAGACGTTATAGCCCATCATCCTGACGGTTGATGTCGCTTGTTTCAGGGGATAAACAGTGAGTAAATCCCCGCGAAGGCGGGGAACTTAACCTGGCACGATCGGGTTCAGATTTAACACCGCTGTCGCGGTGAACAATATATTGATTACGCCTCTCGTTCCACACTGTCAAGAAATGGACGCAATCCGAGACAGAACGCATTAAATTCTTCCGGGGTTACGGTCGCTGTTCTGTTTATTTTTGTCCCGGCTAACTCAGAGTTTCCGGTCGCATTTTTTACCGCGCCGGCGCCGCGGATAATGGCATCAGCCCGGCTTTTTGAGCACTCAACACCGCCCAGAGTAATGATCTCAGACACGCTACGTCTGTCCAGACACCCCAGAGCGCTCGAGATGGCTTTGAGGTTGATAGTGAGCTGTTGATTAGTCATATTCCCCGTTCTCATCAGTGTATTTATCCCTCGCCTGTATCAGATCATCTACCGTAACGCCATCGGGCAGAATTGACACCCCAGACCATAACTTTTCGTTGCCCTGGACGTCGATAGTAGTCCCGTTCTCATTCAGTGCATACAGCTTGCCATCGATATCAAACCAGGCGCGGTTTTCGGTGTACAGGTCCCGGCGTATTTCATCCAGTCGCAACCCCGGACGGTAAATGACCCGCTCATATCCTGGATGGCCACGCATATCGAGAGCAGCCCTCTCAGCGCGACGCATGATAGCGGCGGCTTTGTCGTGTGCGAGTGACAATAGCCCCCGGATGACTGAATCGGGGATAGTACGCTCGCCATTCGCCCACTGACGTACGGAGCGATCATTAATCCCAAGCTGGGCGGCAAGTGAGGGCTTCCAGTGATCGCCATACACCGTGGTGCAAATTTCAGTGAGCCACTCAATTTTGTCTTCGTTTTCCATTTAAACGCCTTCTATTTCAATGCCCAGCAGTCTGGCATCATCACCTGTGATCGTTATTCTGTTGCTCTGATATTTCACGGATTCAATCGTCTGTCCCGCCTGCCAGGCGTGTTTGATGTTGTTTATCGTTACCGGTGCATCTTCAATGCATGTGGCTGGCTCTGCATCCTCTGTGTAAAGAATATCCACCGTTCCGAACTCATTCATGCGCCCGAAAATTTCGCTGATTTTTGCCATTGTCTTAACTCTCAGATTAGTGTTTAAGGATGACGATGCCGCGGGTGTAGCTGTTGCAGATGATGGCGTTGCGTGAAGCGATGCTCAGCTCGGCGACGAGGGCCACCATTTCCTTGTGACGTTCCTCCTGCTCAGCCTGCAGTGTTCGCATGAAAGACACTCTGGCTTCAGCCGCCTGGTAGGAAGCGAGCTCGATAGCATCTTCGCGCGTCAACTCCGGTTGGCCGGCCAGCGCTTCAAAGCGGGATTGATTGATCGTGGCGTCGATCGCGTTAGCTGCATGGATCGTTCGCAGAGATTCTGCAAAATACGACTTCACGTTACCGCCGTATTTTTTTGCGCCTCTGCGGGCCAGTTTCCACGCTTTAGAGAAGATTTTTGAGTGGGTCATATCAGAAGCCTCTTATCTGACTGGAGTGGGTGCATTCCCCCTCCGTGTACAAACATTATACCATGTACCGATATGCGGTACATGTGTTTTTTGCGTATTCAACACCGAAATATTCTCGGTTGAGCTTCTGCTCCGCATTGAAGCAAGAAAGGTGTCAGCCGATGTTTAATGGTGATCGGAAAATGAGTGGCGCCACCGGCAGCTGCTTAGAAGACGCGGCGGCTAAAGCCAAAGCAGAGGCCGATGCTGTGAAAGATGCGGTTAAGTTTACTGCGGACTTTTACAAAGAAGTTTTCAGTATTTATGGTGAAAAGGCAGAGCAGTTGACTAACTTGTTAGCCAACCAATCGAAGGGAAAAAAATATCCGAAATATTGATGGCAGTTATCGCGGCTACCCGGTAACTACCCTGTTAGCGTGAGTTTTCGTTCCACTGAGCGTCAGACTCGTAATAGCGCCCTTGCGGGCGCTTGAGCCATCCTTCCCGTCCCTAAAGTTATCTAAGACATAAAGGGCGGTGAGGAAGTCAGTCAAATGTAGGTAGCGCCATCATGTGGTATTTATTACCGTTGAAGTTGAAGAATCCGATATCTTCAAATTTATTACGGGTATGGAAGGCATACGAACGGGGGTTGAGTTCGTTAACAAAGGTAACAGTTACGGGATAGCGTGCAGCGAAAACTCGTCGCTGGTAGGCTAAAAGCTGCTCACCAATGCCGCAACTACGGAACTCTTCCGCTATACAAATCGGACCATACTGATAAGAACTTTTTGCATCCAGTGCTCTATCCTGAAATGAATACTCTTTCAGAATGCTAGCCATATAATCAAACATTGGCCACGGCTGCAGAAACTGCCATGACGCGCCTAAAAGCAGTCCTATAACGTTGTTGGAGTTCTTATCGATTGCGATCACCACGCCCTGTTCACTTTCACACAGTGCCGTCAGTTGCTCCTCTGTCATATCTGTGGTGACAAAACCATTTTCCCGCTGCTTACCTTCAAGATTTTTGGCATGATAACGTTCGAGCAGTTTTTTTACCTGCTGAATATCATTTTTATTCGCCAGACGTACTGTAGTATTACCGGATTCGATAGTCATGCTTACATTCCTACAAAGTATTTAACGGAAAGAGTCACCATCATAGCACCAACGGAAACAAACAGAACTTTTCTGATAATTTCTCCGTTTGTTTTAATCGCGTGCATGCTACCAATATGATTACCCATCAGACTGGCGGCAATCATCGGAATACCAATCAAGTAAGCCATTTTCCCGGCGATAGCAAACGCAACGAATGCTCCAATATTGGATGAAAAATTGAATATTTTACTTGTTGCCGAGGCCTGTAATAATCCAAATTTATTTATGACAGTTAGGGCGATAATGAACAGACTTCCGGTACCCGGACCGAAGAACCCATCATAAAATCCGACGATAAAACAAACGATAAAAACAGCAACAAAACTCGTTTTTACCGGTTTGTCAGTCGATTCCTTTATCCTCCCCTTTACAGTGGCTGCAATTAATCCAACTGGAAGTAGCCCTACTATTACAATAGACAATGTTTCTGCTGGCAGAAGTAGTATCACTTTGGCACCGACATAGGCACCAGCGAGAGCGGAGATTAGCCCTGCTGGAATCACGGTCCATATCACCGATTTATTTTTGATGAAATTTTTAATCGCTGCTATTGTTCCGATTGTGCTGACTAGCTTTTCCTGACCCAATGCAAGTTGTGGTGGCAGTCCCGTAAGAATAAAAGCTGGAATAAGGATTAATCCTGCACCGCCTGCAATCGCATCGATATATCCTGCCACAAATGAAGCGATCATTAACAATATTATGCCAACGACAAGATATCGGGCAATAATACTTCCCTCAACAAAAATTGAGTGATTCACAAATTCAAACATTCAAATGTCCCTTACAGTGTACGTAAATGATGAAGGCAGCTCTTCGGATCAAGGAGTTGTGTTTCTAATGGACGAGTTTTCATCCCGAAAACCCGGAGTAGCCATCGGTCAGATCCATCAAACCGTGGTTCGAAGGCATTTCGTGTATGCAGGGTTCTTTGATTCAAGAATGTAACAGCATCACCTGGCTCAAGAGGTACGTCGAACCAAAGATCGCGCTCAAGTGTAAGATACCGGATTTTTTCCAGCGCAAGTTCTGCTTCTGGTGTCATACCAATTGTATTGTGCCAGTCGAAGCGCGAGTACCAGGTACCGTCTTTATTGACAATAACAGGCACCCTCTCGACTGAAGACGATGTAGAAAAACTTGCTGGCCGTCTGATTATAAAAAGTGGTTGTGCCAGTGTATTAAGCATTTTTTCAGAAAGTTGAGACACAATCTGATCGAGTTTCAACAGACTGGTATTAACGCCAGGCTCTTTACGCAAACAAAGCAACGTTAAGGTATCCGGACAACAACCGAAAAGTCTGGAGGGTACCTCCCCGGTTATAGACAAATCAGGGTTATCAACGTGCGGGTAAAAATCTTGTTTAGCGCCCTGCGAGCTGATTTTATTTTCCGAATGCATCATCGGACAAACATGACGAATGAGATGCCCGTCATTCTCCCCCTCGTAAACAACAGGCCACAGGCCTGCTTCAAAATGTGCAGACAAATAGGCACCATGTAAGTCTGCATTTTTTGATTCTACGTAGTCGGCATAACTTGGGAGGACCGGAGTTTCTGTAAGTATTTCAGTTCTGAAGTGTGGTAATTTCCATATAATAAAACATTCCTCATCAAGCCTCTTTCTGAACTGATCCACTGGAACAGGAAGTGCATCGCGAACTTGATCAGCTATAGCGAGTATAAGTCCATTTTTCATGTAACAACCCTTGCCTTAAAGCTTCCATTAATGTATCTAAATTACTAGTTTATTATAAGTGATATTCTTTCGTGTTTATATCGCCACTAAACTAATACTGGTTAATCGTTAGTAATAACAAATTAACGTTATAATTTATAACCTACACATAACAGGTGTATCAAGACTGGGGGAGTAATACCGTATGAAAAAATAAAGACGGTAGACTGTATAAAACATATGGGTTTGTTTACATAAAATTTACAAAAAGTGTGATATTTATCACTAAAAAAGACCGTTTTTTTAGCATGTCAACAAATTATAGGGTCTTTTAGACGTAAGGATAAGTGTGCAGTTGTTCTCATGGTGAGAATATTTTTCTGCTAATAATATTCATACTTGTCATATTTGACATTCTTCCCCACCTTCGCACTTCGTGACTCAGGAGTGAGGCTCCCTTTCAGGTAGCAACACGTTACCGCATTGCCTGACAGCTTACGCTACGTTGTGGGCATATCACTCCGTCAGCGGCAATCTCTTCTGTCTCTATTCCTGACACATCCTTCCGACTCATTTCCACGCTCAAACTGAGCTTCTGCTCCGCATTGATGTTAGAAAGGCGCCAGCCCATGTTCAATGGTGAACGGAAAGTGAGTGGCGCCGAAGCCCGGCGTAGCCGGCTACGATTTGATAGGTTCTGCCAATCCCCATCCCCGCCCTGATAAGCGATACCCACAAATAACGCTTCAGGAGCTGCTGTACGCGGTCGGAGTGAGCTCGTCGAGGGTTTACCCGAAGACGGGCTGTATCTCCGCGTTAGCGCCGTTCAGGCGCTTACGAGCGTGTACCCGATAACTTACCGCGGCACTACCTGCAGCGGTGAAGAAGTTTAGTTACAACACCCATCATTAAAAGCGACGTCATTCCCGGCCTTCGGCCGGGGGCGGGGGCGCTTTTCAGTGGTGGGTTGGGGCTTGTGGCTGCCGATGTGCGCGGACTCTGGTTTCGTCGGGGGTTATTTTGAGTGTTGTAACTAATACGGGCGCTGTCCGGGGCCCGCCGCCAGCGGCGGGAGGTACTTATGGTCCTGCCGAACCGGCGCGGACGTCAGTCCGCTGCAAGGGCGGGCATTCTCAGGAGCCTGTCCACAGGTCAGGCGATGAACAGGTTATTTATTTATATGAAAAACCATAAAGGTATTTAAAAGAAGTACAGAGCAGGTTTTTAAAGGAAACCACGCACTTTGAAGTCAGGCCGGCTCGCGCTCTGGAAGCGTAACGGTTGTAACCCTGTGGAAAGGTCCCTTGCAGTTATGTGTGGGTAACTGAATTCTGCGGACGGAGATAATGCCGGCAGGGCGATTTCTGGTCGTTATGAAGGGCGGGATGCGGCAGATACGGTGGGCGGTTTCCACGCATCGCTCAGATATTGAGCGGTAGCGTACTGCAGGCGTGCGAAACCCTCCGGCGGTGGCCGGATATTTCATTCAGGAAGGTCTATATGGGGACGGTGGCCAGCCGCGTGTAGTTGTTGCCTCTGGACATCAGCATGCGCTCTTTCACGCGGCGCTCCAGCTCCCGCTTCATCGCATCCAGGCCGCCGGTGAAGCGTCCGCAGGCGTACTCCCGCGTCAGCTGTTGCTTCACCAGCGTCACAATGTCCTGACGGGTTCTGGTCGCGTCACGACGTGCACGGGCGCGTTTCAGGCCATGTTGCTTACGCTCAGACTGGTAGCTGCGAAAACGTTCACGCACAAACCGCCAGGACTTCGCTATCAGCTCGTCCATCTCCAGCGGCTTCAGGCGCTGCTTTTTGCGCTGCTGGTTCTCCCATTCCACGCGGCTGCGGCGGGCAGCCACAACAGCCACATCAGAGACGTCGAGCGCTGAGAACAGTGCCGGCGTGAAGGTGATATCGGTCGGGATGTTGCAGCCTATCTGCGGGTCATACTCGGTCTGGTAGGTAATCAGCCCCAGCTCCGCCATAAACTTCAGCGCCCGCGTGGCGCGGGTGATGGACAGGTTGCCGTTTTTTGACTCGGTGGCCAGCCCGCACTCGATGGCCAGATTGGTGATGGAGCGCTGGACGCGGTTGGCCAGCGGGTCGTAGTGGAAACATAAGCCCTGCAGCAGGGCATCGATGGCGCGACGGCGCAACAATGGCGGCATCCGGTGACGCTTACCCAGCGAGCGGACGAAAGCCACATGGACAGAAAAATCAAAACGGGACGTGAAGCCTTCGGCTTTCGCCATCAGCTTACTGCAGAACGGCAGCGTCTTCTTCCCTTCCCGCGGCGTGAACGCCGGGTTGGGATTTTTTACCTGCCGGTAATGTGTGCTAACTGCCTGATTATTCGACACGCCTTTCTGCGCTTATGTTGCACAGAAGGAGTAAGAATGAAAACGGGGTTTGCTTTCCGAAATTCATAGAATTATACTCCCCGCATAGAGCAACAGCTTCTATGCAGAATTTGTAGTACCGCCCCGTTAATCTTCTATCCCGCCAAGAATGGAAAGATTATCGGGGTTTAGTTTTTTATGGGCCGGTAAAAATCCCGGAGCCCACTTCCCGCCACCTTACGGCGTGGCCCACCAGTTCATTCATTTCACGAACAGCAATCTATCATTCAAGGTTCTTTTAAGCAAGAATGCAAATTTTCACTTTCCATCTCTGCGCTCGCATTCTCTTTGGATAAGAAGTTCGATCATTTCAGCTTGGGTAACCCCCTCACTTACCGCGAATTCTCTGAGCTTATCTTTAAGATCCTTAACAATAACTGCATGAAGCGTTTTGTGCGTATCCTGCTTTTTAGCGAGGGATGCTTTCTGGCGCTCGAGAGCAGTCAGAGGATTACCCTTCCTGTAAGTGCGCTTCGGTTTTGATGAGGTTGCTGCTGCATTTTCTGCCTGCGGCATCTCTGCCTCCCCATATTATTCGCTGAGACAATTTGCAGAGAGTACACCAGATTTGAGCCACGGGCTATCGTGTGAAATGTGTTGGCGCACACTTCACCGATTTTTGTTAGTGAAAATGAGAGGTCTACGTTTCAGATCACTGGCGAAATGACCTTTACTGCTAACGTCGGTGACGTGCAGAACTTGCTTCTGTGCGACTCCGGCGTTGGACAACACCGCCCCGCGGTGGCGTCAGTTTTTGGCGTGCTTGCTTTGCTTTTTGCGACGGGGCCATGTCACCGTTTTTGCAAACATGGGGCCCCAAATGAGATAGCCAGGAGCGCCAGTTCATGCGTAAATTGGCTGATTGATTTTTGGCTATTTTAAATGACCGCTTAACGGCGGTTAATGTTCCATTGCCCCCCTCTACAACTGACCTCTGAGGCGCTAAAGAAGAATATTCTCTGAAAGGGCGGGAACCGCCCTTTCACTGTGGGTTACAGAATGTTCGCGATGGATTTCGCCAGCTGATCTTCCAGGACCGGCTGGGCTTCCGGGAATTTCAGGTTTACTTTGTTGGCATTGGAGACAACGCGAGTCTGATACTTATGTTGATCCCCCTGTTCCGTACTGGTCTGCACTTTTGCACCGGAAGTTCCCTGACGCAGCGCCGCGACGTTGCGGGTTGTCACGCTCGCTTTGGTGCGTTCCGAGATCTGCACATCCGTAATCATGGTGTAGTTTACGTCTTCCACCAACGCATCAGCGGCCATACCTGCCAGCCCAGCGGCCAGCCCCACCCCCAGCGTAGCACCTGCAGAACCCGAGTTGTATGCGGTGATCCCCGCACCCAGCGCAGCACCTGCGGCAGCACCTTCATAACCACGACTCAGCCAGCTCTGCGACTCACGCAGGTCCATTTTATCGGCTTTCAGAACATTAGCCTGAATCCAGTAGTAGGCTTTGTCCGGTGACGTTACCACCTGATACCCTTTCGCCCTGACCGCTTCGGTGACTTTGGCCTGCAGGCCACTCATATCTTTGTCAGAGGTGTTTTTAATCTGAAGGAATACCGTCCGTTCGCTGGATGGCTCAAGCCAGACCGTTTCACTCATCTGAGTTTTGACTTCCAGGTTACGTTTTTTAATAGCAGTGCTCATGGCGCCACAGCCAGAAAGAGCCAGCGTCGAACTGACCAATACCACCATCATCATTCTTTTCAATTTGATTCCCCTGTTTATTAATATTGTCACAGTTGTTACCGCTCATTTTGAACAGTAACAAATTGTACGGACGTTTCACTGTTGTGCAAGCAGGCGAAACCAGTAGCACTCCGGTCCGTCTTCTCGTGGATGTACAGAACCCAGAAACCAGCCCTCACCGGGCGGGGGAACCAGCTCCCACGTCGACGCATCCGGAGGGCCGTCCTGCCACGCCTCGCAAAAAGCATCAGTGGCCTCGTCACGCATTGTCATGACAAAGCACTCCAGCTTCTGCACGCGCAGCCAGTACATCAGGTGTGCTGTCGTCTGGCAGCAGCTGCGGATTAACGCCGGGTGCGTCCAGTAGCCCTGCTCGTCACGGTCTTCCTTCACCGGCACTATCATTCGTCAACCTCCAGGCGGGATACGCTGTTGGCGTTTTCAGCCTCACCCGCTTTCTGCTGTGCACGGGCAAACTCTCGCACCCGCGCCTGATATTCCGGTGCGAAACAAAAGAGCTCACCGTCTTGCCTCCGGAGCATCTCGCATATTCCGAATGCGCCACCTGTCACCATGTAAACGATAAAGAGGATATTGCCGGCAGCATACACCTGGCACGTCGCCGCCCCTGTCTGAATATCAGCGACCAGCGCAACCACCTGGTCTGGTGAGAGCCAGAACACCAGGCTGATTGCAGCCAGCAATATCGCAGGTGCCCGAACGATGGCGCTCTCCAGCGTGAATCTCACCGCCCGCCACCACACCCGTGTCTGTTTTTTGAACAACGCAATGCTCTGCAATATCTGCCAGATGATTTCGGCTTTCTCGTTCACCTTCATACTGACGCTGGTATTGCCGCATTTCACATACGTCCACAGAGCGTCAGGCAGTTGCCGCTTGCGGTCAATGTCCCGCGTATACAGCGCCAGCCCTCCCCACATCACGGCAGTGCTGCCGGTGAACAGGGTCCAGAATTGCCACGCATCGAAGACGCCCTTTGCAGAAAGGTGAAATGAAAACAAAAACGCCAGTGGCAGGGTGAATGACAGAATGAGCATGGCCTGCGGAACGCGCAGGCGAAAATAACGGAACATGGTTGTTTCCTTATGATTTGGGTTCTCGGATTACAGCCACACGACAACCGCGCAGGCAGTTCACATGCCGGCGTCTGGCAGAGCGTGGTTGATTTAGTGCCCGATGACGGACGTCACCGGCACCGCAGTCTGAGCGGTATTCAGTGCGGCTTTTGGGTTGTACTTTCTGTCAGCGTGTTCAGAAAGTCGCTGACCGTTTTCAGGAGCGCCCTGCTGTCCCTGTTTCGCAGTAAAGGCACATTTGCCTGGCGCATCACTTCATTGAGCAGGATATCGCGCTTAACCCGGCTCTTTTTCAGGTGTGAGGCGTCATCCAGCTCTATTTCGGCAACCACCGCAAAGGTGCGCCGGTCGACAATCACCACGTCGCAGTGCCACTGCGCCGCCATGTTGAATAACCGCCACCACATTTTTGACCGGGGCCGGATATGCGGCGACAGCTCAACAATGTCGGCCACACGAACCTGCGGGCAGAGATACCAGCGCTGCATATCCACCTGCCTGAACAGGTCGTGCATGAAATACACCTCTCTGTCGGTCATCAGCGTCCGTTGCGCCCGCCAGTGATGCCCGCTGCCCAGCAGTTTCTCACTCTCTCCCGGGGTAACACCCGCCGCAGCCAGTTCCCTGACCAGCGCGGAGTCAGGCCCTCTGGCTGCGTGGTGAGCGGGTTTGGGTTTTGCTGTTGCCGTTTTCGCTGCTACACCCGACGAATCAGGCTGTGCTGTGTTAGCGTCCTGCGCATCGACGCCAAAGCCCGTTTTGCCCCCCGACGCCGCAGTCTGATGATGCTGCTCAATACGTCCTTTCACGCGCTCAGCCACGAAGTCATTCGCATACTCCGCCACCCGTTCGCGGTTCTCAGCAGAATCCGTATTGGTCAGCAACTGACGGGCTTCTGTCGGGTTTTTCTCCTGCATCCACGCCACGAATTCCTGGTTCAGATTGCTGGTTACGGTTGCACTTTCGCTATCGCTCATGCTGGCCATCTTGCTGAGTTCTTTCGTCCGGGACTTCGACCGACTGTAATCATTATAATGGTTGTCCGTTTCCTGTATCGAGTTCTGCACCTGTTTCAGGTCGTCACGGCCATCGGACTCAACGTTACCTGCAGTAGAATCAACAGAGGCGCTACGGACCATGTTAAGTCCTTCGTTGAACGACCTGGCAAGACGAGCATCCTGGCCTTCCCGTGCGGAATCATTTGTACTACCTGATTGCGTTACAGACGAATCCGAACCAGATGAAGCAGATCCTTTCGCTTTTACGCCCGAACCGAAAACTTGAACACCCGCAGATACTGAGAGCGATGCTTCTCTGGATTTTTTCTCCAACTCATTATAAGCATCCTGCTCGCTGACCCCGTGGCTTCGGGCATAGCTTTGCACCGCATCCATCACCTGCTGCGCCCCCTGCGTGGCCTGACTGCTCATGCCGCTGCGGCTGTCGGTGCCCATGCTGAAATTGTCACCATGACGCTTCGCAAACGACTTCATGCGCTGGAAGGTGTCAGACGAATCATGCCGCCAGCCTTCCAGGCTTGACTGCGTTTCCGCCTCACTGTTACGCATCTGCTGCTGCGCCGTCGACTGCATCATCTTCCCGAAGTTGATGTGTGAGGCCAGATTCGACATGCCCCCGGCGGTATTGACCACCATGCCGCCACCGGCGGTCTGCATCACCGTGGCCCCGTTCGCCAACTGCTCCGTATTCTGCCCGGAAGCATGACTGCGGTTGGTGTCCCACTTGCAGCGGACCAGGGTACGGAACGTGTCGCTGTTGCAGTAGGCCGCGACGCCGTTGAGCATCTGTACCATCCAGCCCCCGGCGCTGTATACGTAGATTTCTGTCACTGGCCCCCCTCAAAACGGTAGTTAGACTGGTATGAACTGAGCATCCGGCTGGATAACTGCTGGCGCATGTAGGACATGTCGGTCATCACGCTCTGCAGAGTACTCTGCTGTATCTGGATATCGTTCTGCAGCTGCGTCAGCCGTGTGTAGGCGATACTGATGTTGTCGTTAATCACGCTCAGTGCCTCTTTGTTCAGCGGTTTCCCGTTAATTGCCCCGCGCGTTTCGTCGATGATTTCCCGCATATACTTAATCAGCATGTCATGGGCGATATAGGTGCTCATGCGCATTGCCACGCTCTCGTTCATACCCAGCGACAGCGGGTCCATGATGTAACTTAAAATCGGAATGCTGGTTGAGTTGATAAAGGCTTTTTCCTTTTCCGACAGCCCCTCTTTGTCGCTTTTCGCTTTCGCGGATATGCCCGATATCAGGCTGGCCACGCGGCGATTCAGGCCGTTTTCGGCCCGGATGGAGACAGTCTTCACGGTCATATTCAGGCATTCACTGGTGTCTGAGCAGCGGTATATTTCCGCATCCCCGCCGTCCATAATCGCCTTCACCAGTTTCGTGTCCCCGGCGCGTGACGGTACGGTAATGGGGTGCGACTGCGCGTCAAATATCACCGTGCCGGTCAGCGTGATGGCCATCTCCTTGAGCTCACGGTCGCCTTTAAACAGGGCGTTACGCTCCAGCATGTCCCACACCACGTTCTTGCTGGTCAGAATGAGGTCCTTGTACTCCGGCTTATCCTTCACCTTGCTCTCGGCTTTGCTGGCCTGATTGCCGACGCCACATCCCTGTCTGGCTGCCGCCCAGTCCGTGAACATATTGCCGTCGCCGGTACCGATGGTTTTGCACAGGTCATCTTTGTTCTCCTGGGTGGCAGGCCACAGACCACCAACAATGCCCCTCGCCGCCTGACAACTGCTCATGTTCATGCTGTTAACGTCGCTCGCCAGTTGCTGCAGGTAGTCCTTTGCCGACGCCAGCATCGGCGTCACCGTTTTCAGGCCGAGGTCAAAGAACAGCCCCGGCGCGGCGCTGATGATATTTTTGGCAAACGCCACGAACTCATCCTTGCTGATAAATGAGAACGAGCCGAGGAAGGCATCTATCCCTCCGCACCCGGCATTCAGGCTGGGCAGCGTAATGGATGCCAGCTGGATGGTCTTGTTGGCGCTGCGCACATAAATGCCGCCCCCGGTGACATACGTTGCCGCCTGCCCCTGCCACGCCTGCGGCGAAGTGACGTTGTTGCCCGCCGCCCCCATACTGTTAAAGAAGCCGCCCAGCTCGCTGTTTAAGTCCGCCTGCGCGGGCGGTATCGTGGCGCAGATATCCGCTCTGGTAAAGGGCTGAGAAGAGATTCCATATTTTGGCTCTGTGGAATCCCCTTAACCGGTGGGTAAAAATGAGCATCATCCTTTCTCAAAAGCTGACGCTCGCAGAGGGTACAAAACTTAATTCGCACAACGTCAAAAACAGTGATCCTGAGCGTCGGAATCAGTGGTCGGATTCATCGGAATATGCATCTATTGATACTGCAAAAATTAAGGACGCGACCATCACCAGCGCCAAGATTGCCGGGGCGCTGAATTCAGTCAACTACGACTGGGCAACCGGTAATACCGGGTGGTGTCTGAATATGAATGGTGACATGGTACTGAATAACGCCCTTGTTCGTGGCCATATTGAAGCAAACAGCGGTACATTCAAAGGCCGACTTGAAGCTCAGGAGATTATTGGTGATGTGGCTGTACAGCGTGCGTTTAACTCTGGCTGGTCGGGTAGCTCAATGGATCAGACTAAAATGTATTATTACCGTGGTTCTGGTTATCCCATGACGCTCATCTGTCAGTTTAACTGTTACGGGAAACCTGCTGGCGGTTCGGCGGGTGCGATAATGGTTACGATCACGATAAACGGTAACGCGAAGAAATACACGTATCAGTCTAACACAGTGGGCAGTAACCAGCAGGGTTCAGGCATCACTGCGATGGCCAGCCACGCAGTTAACATTGGCGCAAATACTAACAATAACTCAATTGCTATCAGGATTGAGTCCACAAACATAAACCCTTCTGGGCGAGTGTTTGGTTCAACAATCATCACTGCAACGCGAAGCAATGATGGTGCATTCTGGGAAGGATAAAAGGATAAGGAAAAAAGAGAGAACATTACTGCAACGGCATCTGGACCAGTAGTAACAGCTTCATCTGAGAACAAAGAAGGGGCCACACGGCCCCTTTACTTAACATATTCTACTGTTGGGCAGGAGGAAGTACGGCATTGGTTTCTTTAGGATGAAGGGTGTACATTCCTCCATTGAATGGGTCGACAGCAAGCCAACCAATTAAACCACCAAATACAATATTACCACCAATGTACCAGCCATTAGCGCTTGCCTTTATCGGTAGCGTTACTGGCTGATACTTTTCTTTTGAGAGCGTGATTTGATAGTTTTTTTTGCCGAAATAACTACCATCAGATTTTGCAAGTGTAACACCTTGAGGCGTCTTTCCTTGAGCTACAACTTTTCCTGACTCGTCTTTGATTTGGAAATCAGCGCCGTTAGGATTGCTGTTAACCTGAACAAGCTGTGTATCATCACCAACAATTGTAGCGCAACCCGAGAGAAGCATAGCGCCAGCAAAAACTGCAATTATTTTTTTCATTAACTTATCTTCTTTTTCCATAAAAAAACATCACGATAATAATCGTTTTTTCTTGATACTGTAAATAGCTTTACATCCTCCCCGCCCTGAAGGGCGGGGTTTTACGGCACACCTGATAAAACAAAAGCCATCTACACATAGAGGAAGGCAGTATGCCTTTTACAAGGATTAGGATGAAATTGTCGAAGTAGGTAGTTTTGCCGATAATTTTTCGAGCTTGTTGATGGCCAGCTCGAAATGAGCAGGCAGAACTTTTTCTACCTCAGAACCGAGATCGGTGATTGGTAGTTCCTCGCAAGATATGCTCCTATGCCCACCGCGTACAACGTTCCGTAAAAATTCCCTTTCGTATGTTCGCATGTTTTCCAGTGCAGTTTCTGAAGCCTCCAGTATCCGGCGTAACTCGGCAACAATGGCAGGGAGATCATCGACAGTTATCGGGTTAGGTGCTGGATTTCTGCACGCTCTACGCAATGCCAGCCAGACACCGCTTATCCATGCGTTATGATACCGAAAACTTTGGGCTATATCATTTATAAGCCCTTGTAGTTCTCGCTTTTGCCGCCAGTCCAATGGTTCACCGGCGCTTTTTGGCGCGGGTTCGACATAGCTGTATTCACCGCTTTTCCGAATAGCTGGCAGAACCTCATTGGTGACCCACTTGCGGAACCGCCAGGCTGTCGTTCCCTGCTTCACCGCGTCGCGGCAGCGGAGGATGAGCGTATAGAGACCAGATTCCGAGATAATATTTACCTCCCGATCCTGAACCACATTGTTAGAGCTGGTGTAACTTAAAGTTACGGCAGATTTCTCATCAATATCAAGGGACAGCAATGCCTTCCGTGAATTAACCAGTTTCAATGCATCGCAAACATCTTTAGCCACAAACCACGGTTCACCATCAACCATAACCACCCGTACAGGGTGTTCCTCCTGAAACGAAAAAACAGACAGTGCGTTCATTTAGCCTCCCTGGCGGTCAGCTGGGCTGACAGAGAAGAGGAGCAATTTCTGGCTTCTTGCACCAGCTCACGGGCAACCTGGAGTAATTCTGCCGCCTCCTGCATATACAGTGAGGCTTCGTAACTGGAGATTGTCCGATGGGCAGAGGAAACTAGCGCTTCTATCTGTGCCAGGCGCTCCTCAATCGACTCAAGAAGGCCCTGGGTATTTAGCTGCATCTGATTCATGCGGCGACCTCGCTAACCCGGATACGGGCTGACAGAACGAGAATAAAACGGTTGGCAAACTGCCGACGGGCTTCACGCTCAGATGAGGCGATGGTGGACAGATGATGAATATGGGATTTTTTATCGGTACGGCAGATCGCCGCAAACCTGAATTTGAACATGGTATGCACTCCGTTTAATAGACGGTGCTACCACCAGAGGTTCCAATCTCTATAGGGTGGTAGCCCAGGCGGGGTTGGAACTACCGGTAAACGAAGAAACCGGCCCGACAAAAGTCGGCCCCGCCTGAGCCACCATAAAATAGGTGCGTGCAGACACTGGCACAAAAAAACACGCAGGCGCGTGTTGTGCGCTTCGTTTATCCGGGGTTCCAATCCCGGCTGCAGATTTTGCTGCAGCGGGATAACTCTACCGCTAAAACGCAACGCACGTCAACGCTTCAAAAGGTTCACTTCCCTAATTCAGCTTCTAGCAGTGCTTCTATTTTTTTCATTAAGTCAGAAGGGATCTTTCTATTATCTAATTTCAATGTGACAAAGTTGCCTTTGTATTTGGCAATAACCCCTTCACCATATTTTTTCTCTTCTTTTGGCACAGGCTCTCTATCCATTGAGATGAAGTCTTGCAGCGCTTGAATAATTTGCGTAGGTTCTAATACTTCACCACCTTGATGGTTAGGAAACTCAATCGACCTTTTTTGGGTTTCCTAGCCATGAATTCAGGCAAAGGATCTCCCCGTATAGTGAGGGTTGCCACAGAGTAATGCGGAAAAATACCAGTTTTGCCGTATTTTTAAGCTAAAGCCCGTTTTTCAGGCGCACTTATCCAGAGCCGGTGCCTGAAGCCATCGTTTTTTTGCCATCCGATGCAGCCTGTCAGAGAGCATTTTGGTGGCGTGCTCGCCCGCCATGGCGCCGGCAAAACGCAGTCGGCACTTGCACAGAATGCACTGGTACGGGTCGGTACCCAGGAAGGCTTTCATCAGCACCGCGAATCCCGGCTTCTGCGGTTTCTCACGGGGCGTCATCTCCAACGCGTCGTAGACCTTCGGCAGCAGCATGCCGCGTTTGCGGTTGGCCAGGAAGCCGTAGTAGCGCACCATTTTAAAGTGTCGGGACGGGATGTGGCTGACGTAACGCCACAGCATCTCCTCCTGGCTCAGTTTCTGGCGTTTGTGCTGCTGCGTGTTGTGGTCGTAATACTGGTGAACAACCGAACCACCACGGTAATGGCGGAGCTGCGACGCCGCCACCGGCGGCCGTTTCAGATAGCGGCCCAGATATTTCACGCTGCGCCAGGCACCGCGGGTCTTTTTGGCGAAGTGGACCTTCCAGTGGCGCTGATATTGCGCCTGCAGGTAGCGCTTCCACTGCTTAGCATCGCGGATATGACCGAGGTTGGGCAGCTTACCAGGATTAACGCGATCGTAGCTGGCACGCAGCAGACGGATAACGGCACCACGCCAGATGGCTTCAACCTGCTGCTTTTTGAAGAACAGGTCGCGCCACACACCGTGTTTGGTATCGAGACCGCCGCGGGTGATGGAAACGTGGATGTGCGGGTGCTGATTGAGCTGGCGTCCGTAGGTGTGCAGGGCGCAGAAGATGCCGACTTCAATGCCCAGCTTGCGCGAGTGCCTGAGCATGGCGCGGGTGGCGCAGCGAAACAGCTCATTAAGCAGTGGCCAGTTGTTGTTGAAGAATGGCCACAGCAGGTGCGGCATGGTGAAGGTGATATGTTGCCAGTCACAGTCAGGCAGAATGTGCTGCTGCTCGGCAATCCACTGCTCGGTGCCCTTGAGGCCGCAGCTGCTGCAGGCCTTGGACTTGCAGGTCTGACAGAGAAAACGAGAGTGGGTACAGTCAGGCGAGCTGCAGCAATAGCGGCGAACGCCCATGGCGCAGGTTCCACAGGCGAGCATGCGCTCGACGGAAAGCTTGGTCCAGTCGGTGAGCTGATGGCCATTCTTCTCGATGAAGCGCTCCCAGCCTTCATCGTGCTGGAACAGAAGTTTTG
Source organism: Rhagoletis cerasi (assembly GCA_029783565.1). Lineage (NCBI taxonomy): Eukaryota > Metazoa > Arthropoda > Insecta > Diptera > Tephritidae > Rhagoletis > Rhagoletis cerasi. The sequence goes on from JAPVRG010278802.1 coordinate 21,635, forward strand.
CAGGTCGCGGTATGTACATGAAAGACAGTATAAAATACGGCTAAGAGGGTGGAAAGGACTTCGGCTGCTCAGCAGACGAGCTCACGCCACAGGCGTACTACCGTTCATCGCGTCCGGTCACGGGTCAGGCCGACCGTGGAATATCGCAGCCGCCAGTTTTTTATGGCGACGAGAATATGCCGCGAAAGCGGCTTGAAGGGCGTTCCTTAAAAGGGCGAGGGACTGGCGTACACTCTCAACGACGCCGGGCCTGAGCGGAAAAACCGCCCGTCCCGTAACAGGCCGGACGCGAGACACTGGCAGCGGGTGGCAGGCTTTCAGCGACAACAGGGGAAGGAGGAGTATCGGCATACCTGTCCACAAACGCGGGGTTTAAGATTGTGGATAACCTGAAGGCAGACAGCGGAGAAGCGCGGGGGGACAGGCGTCATCACGCCTGTGTTTTTTTTATACAATCAGCGACAAAGCATCAGCGGTTCCGGGATTTATCTCCGGCCACGGAGAGGCCGATATACACGCCCGCGCCCCAGATAACCTGGGAGAGCACGAAAACCCACAGCGGGACATCGAACACCAGGAGCGGAAGCAGGCATACCGTCACCATGCCAATCATGCGACTGCCGTACTGCCTGCGTACCGGTTCGCTGCTGTCGACGGGGACGCCGGCAAAGCGAAGAACGTTTCTGAACGCGGGTGACATACACACCTCCTCAGGTAAAAACATATTTATTATCTGTATATTACACGATATCAGCGCAGCGCACGCTCTGACATACGTTTTTACAGTCAGTCGTTTTTTTTCGTAACCACAGCAATGTTTTAGCCCGGAGTTGCGTAAAGAGGCTTGCAAAAAAATAAAGGTGGCAAAATAATTACTGTATATAAATACAGTTAATGAGACGCTAAAAATGAAGTTTATTGCTGCCTCCCTGGAACCCGGGGTCATGACCCTCCCCCTTTTTACCGAGCGTTGCGCCGCCGGTTTTCCTTCACCGGCGGCAGATTACACGGAAGCGGAGCTGGACCTGAACGAGTACTGCATCCGGCACCGGGCCTCCACCTATTTTGTCCGGGCTATCGGCAACTCGATGACCGATATTGGCCTGAATTCCGGCGACCTGATGGTCGTCGACAAGGCAGAGAAGCCGGTGCACGGGGACATTGTCATCGCCGAAATGGAGGGAGAATTTACCGTCAAACGGCTTCTGCTGACGCCCCGTCCGGTACTGCAGCCCATGAACCCGGCCTACCCTGCCCTTCACCCTGACCCGGAGACGCTGCAGATTTTTGGTGTGGTGACCGCGTTTATCCATAAGACGCGCGGAGCGGACTGATGTTTGCCCTGGCTGACGTCAACTCATTCTATGCCAGCTGCGAGAAGGTGTTTCGCCCTGACCTGCGGGGGAAACCGGTTGTCGTGCTGAGCAACAATGACGGCTGCGTTATCGCCCGCTCAAAAGAAGCAAAACTTCTTGGCATCAAAATGGGCGTACCGTGGTTCCAGCTGAAGGACGCACAGTTTCCCGAGAAGCTGCACGTGTTCTCCAGCAACTATGAGCTGTACGCCTCGATGTCCGCCAGGGTAATGACACATCTGGAAGAGCTGGCGCCGCGCGTGGAACAGTATTCCATTGATGAGATGTTCCTCGATATCCGGGGCATCAACCGCTGCATTGACTTTGAAGACTTCGGCCGGCAGCTGCGTGTCCATGTTGGTAACGGTACGGGACTCACCATCGGTGTCGGCATGGGCCCCACGAAAACGCTGGCTAAAAGCGCTCAATGGGCGTCAAAAGAATGGCCACAATTTGGCGGCGTTCTGGCCCTGACCCCGGGCAATCCCCGGCGGACGGAGAAACTGCTCTCACTGCAGCCGGTGGAAGAAATCTGGGGCGTGGGCCGGAGAATTTCGAAGACGCTGGGGACAATGGGTATCACCACTGCGCTGCAGCTGGCGCGCGCGAATCCGACCTTCATCAGGAAAAACTTCAACGTGGTTCTGGAGAGAACGGTTCGTGAACTGAACGGAGAGCCGTGCATTTCGCTGGAAGAAGCCCCCCCGCCAAAACAGCAGATTGTCTGCAGCCGTTCTTTCGGAGAACGCGTCACCACCTACGAGGCAATGCGTCAGGCCATCTGCCAGCATGCAGAACGCGCAGCGGAGAAGCTACGCGGAGAGCACCAGTACTGCCGGCATATCTCGGCCTTCATTAAAACGTCGCCGTTCGCCATCAACGAGCCCTGTTATGGCAATCTGGCAACAGAGAAACTGATGACACCCACGCGGGACACCCGGGATATTATTACTGCTGCAGTCAGAGCGCTGGACAGGATCTGGGTCTCCGGCCATCGCTATGCCAAAGCCGGCATCATGCTGAACGATTTCTCCCCGACCGGCGTCTCTCAGCTTAATCTGTTTGATGACATACAGCCCAGAGCACACAGTGAGGAACTGATGAAGGTGCTCGACGGCATCAACCATTCAGGACTTGGGAAAGTCTGGTTTGCGGGGCGGGGAATTGCGCCGGAATGGCAGATGAAGCGGGAGATGCTTTCTCCCGCTTATACAACGCGCTGGGATGATCTTCCTGTGGCAATGATAAGATGATCTTCCACCCAAAGATTTCGCATGCGAAATCTTGGTCATATCAACCCTTCAGAAATCGTCACCTGAATAGCCAGATTTCGCATGCGAAATCTTTTGATTTAATCACGTCGATGCAGCTGTATAAGAGCCTCAGAAGGACGATAGTGCTGCTTTGCCCACCGCCCGTAATTATTAACGGACTCATACTGACGTTCTGCAGCACCATCACGGTAATACAGTATATGGATAATTCCATGTAGCTGCAGATAACTGGCTACCGTGGTTACATTATTACGAACGAAGCGCGTGTGGCTCTGGAAGGTATCAAGATCAACTCCATCCTGTCCATAATCAAGAGCATCAAGAATAAAAGCGATTAATGCTGACGCGATAGAACGTCTGCCAGAGCCTGCGATACAAGCATCGAGCTCTTGAAAGGTCATCTGGATTTCCTGTTGTAACGGTAGCTGGAATCCTCTTCAATTGCAGCCACGAACCATCCGGTAGCAGTTTGCCTGTCTATGCTATCAGGCAAGGAAGCGACTAACTGCTCAAGTAGAAGTGTACGATTAGCTCTGAATATCAACGCCGACATACCACACCAGTCTTGGTTACTTTCGGGCTTCCAGCCGATGCTGAGCATCAATGTTAACGCCGTCTGAGCTGCCCACAACGGAGTTTCAGCCGGGTTAGAGGCCCATGAAAGTAACGCCGCGCCGGGTACCGGCCTGCTTCTTGTAACGTATCCTAGATTGATAGCCGCTTCTGTTAATGCTGCAGCTGCTTCAGATTGCGTTCCGGGATAACGAAGCGCCCAGTGGCGGACAATTTGACCACGGAATGCCGTGGCCATTTCGGTGAACGGGGTTGATTTCATCACTGAGAGCGCATCCCTTTGACGCGTAGTTCAGAAGCCTCAACTGAAATCTCACCAATGTCCATTTTCACCCACACATACCCAGCTTTGTCTGGCGCACGATCAGTCATTATTACCCCTTGCTGACCGTCTATCTCGACAACAACCTGCCAGGTTTTTACATCTGAATTGCTGCCCAAAGGCTGGGTTGGTTTTTTGTTCTGAGCCTGAGATTTCGCATGCGAAATCTCACCTTTGCTTTTCTTCTTAACTGCATCAAGAACAGCTTTAACCTGCGAACGTGAAATACCAGACACTCGCGCAGCTGCGACAAGCTTCTCGGCCTCTTCGGGAGACTTTTCATTTACCTGTATCAGTGTGTATGCCAGATCGACATCGGATGTGACTTTATCCCGGAGAAGGGCGGTAACATTTTCTGGTGCATCAATGAGACGAAGGTGTTTACTGACAAATGAAGTAGGCTTACCCATAGTTTTTGCGATTTGCTCACCCGTCATATTGAACTCATGTTTGAGCTCATAGAACGATTTTGCAGTCGCTAATGGTTTCAAACCAGACTGCTGCAGGTTTTCAATGAGCTGACCGATGATGCGTTCTTTTCTTTCCCGTGGTGGTTTACCAACATAAATATCAATGTGGGTATCTCCACGCTTGCGGGCAGTGCGAACACGCGTTTCACCTAACCATATCTGGTAGCCACGTCTGTCACGAGGATAACAACGAGGCGGGGTAAGCATCCCTATAGTTTCGAAGGTATCAGACATACCATCGATGATATCTTCCTCGAAGTCTTCTTCAGGTCGCACTTGTTCTTCAGCATAAACCAGATTTATATCGACGCGTATTATCTGACCATCAGGTTCGATATCCGGGCGAGCAATATCCGCCATAATCTGGTGCGCAGCTATATCATGACTCTGCTCATCTGGCTGTTTATTTGCAATGAAATTTTCTATATCAGAAACAATAGCAAAATTTTTTTTCATTTCCTGCTGTGTCTGTAGTCGCTTCATAAAAGGTTTCTTGGCCATTACTTACCTCCTGCGAGCTTAATAACTTTCTGGGTAAGTTCTTTATACTGAATTGCAGGAAGACACTTGGGGTCATATTCATCAAAGGAGAGACCAAGTTCGATCGCTTCTTTTGCAGCAGCAGGTACAAATGATATATAGGCGAGAATGTATTCTTCAGAGTAGCCTTTTCCCTGAAGGATCTCGATGAGAAGGTTTAGATTCAGTGTATCAATAGGCCCCAGATATCCTTCTTTAAGTGGTTTTTTATAATTTTTCACCTGCGTCTGGGTCACATAAGCCCCCATGAACTGCAGCGAAGGATTGTAGTTCCGCTTAATTTTTTGCATATAAGCAAGCTGTTTGCCAACCGCATTACGGGCCTGCTTCTCCAGCAGGGTAGGGATCAGAAGATAATCAGCTGACATATGCGCTGCGATCATAACATTTGAATAAGATGGCGCTGAATCAGCAATGATGAAATCAAACTGTTTCTTCAGTTCTTCAATACGGTCCCTAAAGTCGAACATGCAGTCGCTGTTTCGGTAGTTAATTTCATTAAGTTCAGTGGTAGCACCGATAAAAAAGCGCCCGCCAGGAAGCTCAATCGGTCGAATCTCTGTTTCAGAAAAGAAAAGCTGATATGTATTCGCTTCACCGGGTGTAAAACTGTTACTTAAAGGTTCGCGTTCTATCTCATAAGGTAAGCCGTCAGGGAATGCCCTCTCCGTCAGACCAGTTGTCCAGTCCATATCAATTTCAAGCACACGGAAACCAGCTTTACGAAGATCATGTGCAATTTCACTGGATGACTGCGATTTAACGATACCGCCCTTCTGACTACATACAACGATCAGTTTTCCGATAGGTCCAATTTTCAATGTCATGTAACAGTCCTTAAGATTTCGCATGCGAAATGTTTGAGAAGGGGCGGCACGGCTTGAAAGAGTATTTCGATAATGAAATGAATTCATTGCGGGATTTCATACACACTCCTGTGAGTCAGGCGTTTCGCCAGGTGCAGAAGCAGCTATCTGCCACTGCGTTTGTTGTCGTGCTTTCATGACGACCTAAACAGTATACAGAGAAAACTTAAGGTATCAATTACGATATGCAATAGATTTCGCATGCGAAATCACATTTCTTACTTGTATTGCACCAGAAATGCCTAAGACGAGCTTTACAAGTAGCTAATGGATAACACTTCTGTCCATCAGCATAAAACCGAAAAGACTTGTTAAAAGGTTTTTTAAGGAGTATCTTTAAGACTTGTTAAATGGTCTTGAGAGGTGTTCTATGCCAAATATAATTCTGAGTGACACAAGCGCCAGTGTCAGTGAACTCAAAAAAAATCCGATGGCGACAGTTAGTGCCGGTGATGGCTACCCGGTAGCTATCCTTAACCGTAATCAGCCTGCATTTTATTGTGTACCAGCTGAGCTTTATGAAAAGATGCTTGATGCTTTGGACGATCAGGAACTGGTAAAGCTTGTTGCAGAACGCAGCAATCAGCAACTGCATGGCGTGGATCTGGATAGTTACCTATGACTTATACGGTCAAATTTAGGGAAGATGCACTGAAAGAGTGGCAGAAGCTGGATAAAGCTATACAGCAGCAATTTGCGAAAAAGTTAAAGAAGTGCAGTGAAAATCCTCATATTCCCTCTGCAAAGTTGCACGGAATAAAGGGTTGCTACAAAATAAAATTACGTGCATCCGGTTTTCGCTTGGTTTATCAGGTGATTGATGAACAATTAATTATCGCTGTAGTTGCAGTAGGGAAACGTGAGCGTAGTGATGTTTATAAACTTGCCAGCGAACGAATGAGGTAAAAAGATGAGTGATACTAAAAATATAAGTATCAACTATATTGAATTGAAAAAATTACTGAAAAGCGTCATTCTTAACCGGTTAAAAATGAAGGAAAAGGCTGATCAGCCCTATGACTACGCATTATTTCACGCGCAAGGTCAGGCCATACTGGATATGTGGCATGAAATTGCGGTAGCCGTGAAAGCACCACCTGAACAGATAGCAGCTGACTTTGTATACTTTAAAAAAATTATCGAGCCTTCTCGTTGGTAAAGGTCGCATTTGCGGCTTAAATACATACTTTCAACGTTGGTCAATTTGTTTTTGATTCGCACTCAGCGCCTGGTCAATGGAAAATTGCTTCGAGAAACAGCTCGCCTGACTGGCGTTTTTAAAATGACTGTGATTCGGGTCTGCTCCAGCACTGATAAATAACTTTTACAGAGGAAGTAAGATGCAAACAAAAACGTTAACCCTGGTAAATTATACGGTAATCGTTGCAGGACTTACTATTCTGGGAACGCGACTCTACGACTCCGTTTCGGACACAACAGATCCTGCCATTGCAAATGGTCCCTTCTGGGCTGGATTGTTTGTGAAAACAGACAGTAAAGATGCAATGAATGAATTAATTTGTTCGAATATCAGGATTTTCGTGAAAGCCGAAGATTATGATCGCTCTGTTCGTAACCGTGAGTTGTCCGGCATCCTTAAAATGATTGATATGCGAGAAGACTGACTGAGCGGCCTCAAAGGAAAGAAAGACATCATAATCTGCCTGACCATTATGTGCCGCTCCTGCCTGCGATCTCAGCACGCTGAAACTGGAATCAGGCTCGTTTGTTGAGGATGACCTCCGCCAGTATTTCAGCGACGTTCTCTACAGCCTGAAAACCACCGCCGGAGATGGCTACGTTCACGTGCTCATTGAGCATCAGTCCTCACCCGACAAACATATGGCTTTTCGCCTGATACGCTATGCGGTGGCCGCTATGCAGCGACATCTGGAGGCAGGACATAAAAAACGCCACTGGTGATACCGGTCCTTTTCTATACGAGAAAACGCAGCCCGTATCCGAACTCCACCCGCTGGCTGGATGAGTTTGACGACCCGACTCTGGCCGGTACACTCTACAGCAGCGCTTTCCCGCTGGTAGACGTGACGGTTATTCCGCGCTGGCCATCGCAGCATGGCCGCCCTGACTTTACTGCAAAAGCATATTCACCAGCGGGACCTGGCAGAACTGGTTGACCGGCTGGCGCCTATCTTGCTGGCGGGATATCTGTCTTCATCGCAGGTGATATCGCTGGTACACTATATAGTACAGGCAGGCGAAACATCGGACGCCGAAGCCTTTGTACGCGAACTGGCACAGCGTGTGCCGCAACACGGAGACGCACTCATGACCATCGCACAACAGCTCGAGCAAAAAGGTATTGAGAAGGGTATCCAGCAGGGGATCGAGCAGGGCATCCAACTGGGTGAACAACGTGGTATTGAAAAAGGCAAACTTGAAGTTGCGCTAACCATGTTGCAGAACGGCATTGACCGTAATACCGTCATGAAAATGACCGGTCTGACTGAAGACGACCTGGCGCAGATCCGCCACTAATCCCCCTTTCCTGGCACTCCCTGTCCGGCCATCAACGAATACTGGTGGGGCAGGGAGGCACTAGACTCAGGCTCTGCCAGCCACAGCGATTAAATCCCCCAAAGTTCCCCGTCAGACGCGCTGTCAGCGGATTTATCTGTCGGCAGCTGTCGTCAAAAGCGACATCAAGATTGGCCCCTGGCGGAGAATAAAAAATTAAGTACCAGGGTCCCGGAAAATTTGCAGATGTCACGTAAATCGATCACTTTCACACCAGACTCCTCATATTAAAGATTGCAGCCAGAACACAATCAGTGCTCGCCGCAGCCATGTGACCGAGCAACGCGAGCGAACTGGCGAGGAAGCACAAAAGTAAAGTACCTGCAGATGGCAATAACGCCCTTACCCTGAACTATGGGAAATAGCCCAGGTTTGTCTCCTTCCTGTTATCCACTTATCCACTGGGTATTTTTTAAAACCATTTTTACCCTTTTTATTTTCTTTTTCTCCGTTTTATCTCTTTTAGGCCCCTGTCAGCCCGTGCCTGACGGGCCTTTTACGCCTGCCGTATGGGAAACAGCTCAGGTTCTGCTGGGAAATACCCCGAGTTACTATGGGGATCGCCACAAGTAGCGATGGGAAAAACCCCGACTATATGTGGGAAACGCCACGGGTTAATATGGGAAATACCCCAAGTTTGGGCTCTGTCGCATTAAGGCATTGTCGGGTAACATGCTGTTTTTTTATAATGTTACCTGACCATGCCTTTGATCCAAAATGCCTTCCAGCGATTACATTATCCTGTCGATATCATCGCCCAGTGTGTGCGCTGGTATCTGGCCTATGCCTTGAGCCTGCGTAATCTTGAGGAGATGATAGCTGAGCGCGGGATTGTTGTTGACCATTCCACGTTGCATCGCTGGGTCATCCGCCTGGTGCCGTTACTGGATAAGGCGTTTCGCTGGCATAAACGAGCCGTGGGGCACCGCTGGCGCATGGACGAAACCTACATCAAAGTCAGAGCCAGTGGAAATACCTGTATCGTGCCGTCGATAGTGTGGGGCAGACCATTGATTTCCTGCTTACCGCCAAACGGGATGCGGCCGCAGCGCTGGCCACGCTTAATGCCGACAAACCCGCAGAGGAAAGCATCACTGTCAGGCAAAACCAGTATCTGAATAACCGGGTAGAGCAAGATCACCGCAATATCAAATGCCGGATACGTCAGATGCTGGGATTCAAATCATTTCGCCGGGCACAGACCCTGCTGGCCGGCATCGAGCTGATTCACATGATACGTAAAGGACAGTATCAACATTTGCACAGTGATAGATTGTCACCCGCAGAACAATTTTATCTGTTGGTTGCCTAAATAACCGGCAACACGATTTCTGCTGACCTGTCGTCGTTAATGCGACGGAGCCCGACAGAGCCTGCAACAGTGCTGCACAGCTTATTTCGAAGTTAAAATTAACTAAAAGTTAATGATTTGATTTGACAGTTAACTTTTAATGTATATTATCAGGTACATCAAGAATGCAGAGAGGTATCTTATTGAGTACATACAGCACAATAATACAGAGGTTATTTCTGCCATGTTAATTCTGGTTATGTGCTTCCAGTTTTCGCACGAACAATAAATGTATGTTGCTTCGCTGACTCTATGTATGCACGACTATATACATTAAAATTCACAATTAGGTTACATACCGTAAAAACTCATATATGGGAGGTGGTAAAAATCACACATTATTTTTTATTCCTATAGTTAATACTTACTTGAACTAATACTAACAATCTTTTTATAAAGAAGGATTAATATCATGACAATGAATTCACGCAGCATTATTTTATCTCTGATTTTCTTTTCATCGTTGGCTTCTGCAAACACTGTTGAAAACATTAACTCCGCTCAAGTGAAGGTACTTCTAAGTGCTCAAAGTGCTCAAAGTGCTCAAAGTGCCCAAAGTGCCCAAAGTGGCCCAAGTTACCAGACTGTTGTAGATGGCTTCGAATGTGACGACGATGAAATTGCCATTTGTATTGAAGACTGAAATTAAGATATTATCAAGGAAATAAAGAAGCAATCCTTAATATTTTATTAGCTTTATAAAATATAATTTAAGTGGATTTTTTATTATAAAAATCCACTTCTCTAGAGATCTAGCCTATTTAGAGGCATTACCAGTGAGACTATATATTGGGCCCTGATATTTTTGCTATTACTGGTATGTGATGGTAAGGTTTGAGTATTTGTTGCCACGTTAATTTACTTCCTAAACTATGGTGTAGTTACTATGAAAAGTAATAATAAAAAAATTTCATCTGTGAATATTTTAAATGTCTGTAACGATGCTTTACTCGGCTCTTTGAGTACTCGTGAAAATCCAGTTAACAGACAGCGCGCGAGGCAAACTCTTCGTTACAACGTTCTGGATGTGAAAAATATTCAAGCCATTAATACAAAAAACATTCGAAGGGAAAGTTGATCAAGAAATGACGCTGCTACCTTCTTCTCTTTCTCCAGAGCAGGCCTTGTATTGGTCTGCTAACCATCATAATGACCTCTGTGTATTGATCGAAGAGACGATGCTTGAAATCGAGCATGCACGTTATACTGAAGAATACGAACGCAGACTTCTGGCTCATATCATGGCAACCAGCCAATCCATGATGATACGTGAATGCGATAATTACACGCTAAATATCGTACTATCTAAAAATAGTCAGTATGTGTTTCAGTCCATTGGACATGCAGTTTTGTTCTGCATTAACGAACCATTTGAAGTGGTTCTACATCGAATCAGCGCAGATCAAAATTACATCTCTGATGGGGAGCTGATCACCGTGACTAAAAGTTCTCCGTTGTTAATTAACGGAAATCATAATACCTATTATTTGAAAAAGGAAGGTACACTCTTTGGTTTGATTAACCTCCCTGACTTAAATCGTAGTAAACTTGCTGGTCTTGATATTCGTGTCTACTCATTAGAATCACAACAGCAGGTATTTTGGTTTCCTTATGATGGTTCTGTTGCAAGGTATTTATTCGTATTAAAGGCTCTTAGTGATAATGAGGACCCGTTGCGGTTTTCAATAGCTGAAGAATTATTGGCTCACCCTTCCCGCCAGGTAAAAGCTACTGCGAAACAACTCCTCAATTCTCATAAACCTCGCGATATTTTGGCGCAACGGATGGGAAGTAAACAAATTGCATCGCCGTTAAGCCTTGATGAATTTGTCTGTGCTATAGATAAGATTGACTGCTTAGACAGTGTTGAGGCTGAAGATACTATATGCAATTTGTTGCACTTGTTGGCTCAAAACCCAAGCCTTTTAGGCGATTTTGTTGCTAAAGAGATTCATTCTAAGGGCTTTGATTATCAAGAGGCCTACAACCATTTTCTCTTTAATTTGCATCAATCCTCACGCTATGTGCTTCGGCTCACCTTTTGGGAGCAACTCAACAGTGATGCCGAAAAACCGACGTTTATTTACGATATTAAACACAATCATGACTTCAAGCTTTTCACGATTAATTACTCTGGTGATGGGTATCATACGATCATTGCTCAAACAGACACACATCCAACGACCATCGTAGAGGGAAAGGTTATGAATATTTTAGGTACTCGAAATGTTAAGCTTTCAAAAGATCGGGTAACTATTTTGAATGCTTACAGTGATATTCATGTCCAGTTTCCACCAAATCAATTGTCTTCGTCATTAGCTCTTATCATTCCTGATGCACGACGACTCTCAAGCTGGGATTTTGATGATAACTACTGTGCTAAGGCAAGCGGGTTAGCCTACGCAGAACATCAGATTTTTACACGGGTAAGCAGTATGTTTTTCAACGTTGCTAACGGTGGGTAAAAGCTCTGTTGCTAACATCAGCTATCGTAAACGTCCATGGTTAGGAATTTCAATCGCATGTCGATCGCTTGGCTCTGTTGCATTAAGAAGTTGTCAGATAACATGCTGTTTTTTTTGCGATGTTACCTGAGTATGCAGTTGATCCGAAAAACCTTCAAACGTCTACACTATCCTGTTCATATTATTGCTCAGTGTGTTCGCTGGTATCTGGCTTACTCACTCAGCCTGCGAAATCTGGAGGAGATAATGGCAGAGCGTGGGATTATCGTTGATCATGCCACACTTCACCGTTGGGTCATTCGCCTGGTACCGCTTCTGGATAAGACCTTTCGTCGGCATAAGCGTACCGCAGGACGGCGCTGGCGAATGGACGAAACCTACATCAAAATCAAAGGCCAGTGGAAATATCTGTACCGGGCAGTCGATACGGCAGGCCAGACCATCGACTTTCTGCTGACGGCTAAGCGGGATGCCGCTGCCGCCCTGCGTTTCTTTCGCAAGGCCATCCGACACCACGATGAGCCTGAAGTGGTGACCATTGATAAAAGCAGCGCTAACACGGCGGCGCTGGTCACACTTAATGCCGGTAAACCTGATGAAGAAACTATCACCGTCAGGCAAAGCAAGTATCTGAACAATCTGATTGAGCAGGACCACCGGAATATCAAACGCCGGGTAAAGCTGATGCTAGGATTTAAGTCATTTCGCCAGTCGCAGACGATACTGGCAGGTATTGAGCTAATCCACATGATACGCAAAGGGCAGTATCAGCATCTGCAAGTGGATGGATTGTCACCGGCAGAACAATTTTATCTGTTGGTTGCCCAAAAAACAGGCAGTGCAACTTCTGCCGCCCCTTTGCCATTAATGCGACAGAACCGTTTTTTTACCTCGAAGGAAGTAAGATTCAATGGATACCTTATATAAACAGAACAACGGATGTCTGGATTTTGATGATGTGTCGTCGCCCGTGAATGGAGTGACAATATCTATTTCCCCCACACTGGACCGCGTCAGTTATTCATCGGAGGAGAATTATATAACCCTACATGATCCGATTGTTATTATAGATAGAATGCAACTTGAACGCATTCCAGTACAAGGCAAAAATATTATTAATTATCTTGATGTTTATTCCCGAACCTACGAATTCGAAGATATCACAGTTTTGCTATCTTCGGAGCAACAAAGGATTATCTGGGGGCCGAGTATCGACACTCTTATGCTCATGAAAGCAGTAAAATCATTACCAGAACGGAGCTATCGTAATGCGCTGGAGGTGGGAGCCGGTTGTGGTTTCCTTTCTCTCTGGATTGTTGGCACAGAGCGTGCCGAGGAGGTATTAGGTATAGATACGAATTTGGCAGCGGTTCGCTGCGCACAATGGAATGCTAAGCGCATTGGACTACAATCCCGTTGCCTTTTTGAGAATAAATCATTTGCAGACCAAGTAGATGATGAATTTGATCTTATCCTCTGCAACCCACCTTATCTGTATCTGCCTAAGCAAGATTCGCGCAAGGTCATTATGGATGCATGTACAGGAACGGAGCTTTTGAAAGAATTTCTAGATGGATATATGCGGATACTGTCGCCCGATGGAGTCGCATATTTAATCATGTCATCTGCTTCATATGTGGATCCTGAGGTTACCATTCTGCTTGCTAATTTGAAAGGAAAAGGACTTGCTGAACTGGTTGATCAAAAAGATGTTCCAATGAAAGTTGATGCTGTCATTCAAAACAAGCAATGGCTGGACTTTCTGATAAGCACTGATGGTGTAAGTGAAAGGATCGAAGATGATTACAGATACTGGCACCATCTAGAGGTGTGGCTCCTACGACATTAGGCACCCGTGGTCGAGAACCATCTTTTCTGCTTAGCGTTTAAATTCTGTTGCAAAAAATTTAGCGATGATGCAGAAACATTAAATCTGAGTCACGACCAATTTTTTGATTTTCAGCGTACGTTATTAACAAAGATAATCATTCAATTTTGCAAATTAATCAAAAATATTAAGGTGAGTTAAAAGTGAATAAAAATAAAGAGTTAATAACCTCCGTGTCTGCGAGAGTCGAGCGTTCTCATTCTATATTGTTTTTTTTGGAAACCTCAAAAGTAGATGATTTAGAGCTAACGAGTCGAGACGTGTATTTATTTAAATACTTATATTCAGTAGTCATGAATGAGAATTTAGATTATCTTGCTGATGTAATTCATGACCTGTGGTGTGGTAAATACATAAATGACCCTGCAATTTCATTTAAAGGGATAATAAATAAACTTGAGGTAAAAGATAAATCACACACAAACTTCCTAAAAAAATATTCTGAGTTTGACAGTAGAGAAAAAGAATTTGAAAAAAACTTAATTATGAATGATTTTAATTTGATCATTTCACGTCTTGAAGAAGAATTTGATGATAATAGTCACTCTATGAATTTCAATATTGTTGAAATAAGCGATCTAACCATTATAAACAATATCAAGAATATTGTTTTATCAAAGGATATATTGGCTTCACTTTGCTATGAGGCGAATGCTCTTTGGTTTAAGTCAGTATGCAAGTTTTTTCCTGAAGACAATAGAGTTGCTTCTCAAAATAAGGATATTATTTTATCTAACTTTAATGAAAGTAAGTGTTTAGAAGGGCTTTATATTGATTTGTGTGGGTTATATTTAACCATAATGGAAACAAGGTACAATTGGAGTTCAATTCCCTAAATGCCGCTCCATTCCCCACATAACCTTTAGGTGGTTCTGTCGCATTAGCGGTAGCTGGCTGGATACTGATGTTGTACTTTGCGGGTTCTGTTGCATTAAGATATGGTCGTGTAACATACTGTTTTTTTTTGCAATGTTGCCTGACCATGTCTCTGCTCCAAAAATCTTTTAAACGCCTGCATTATCCCGTCAGTGTCATTGCCCAGTGCGTCCGCTGGTATCTGGCTTATTCCCTGAACCTGCGCAACCTGGAGGAGATGATGGCTGAACGCGGTATCACCGTCGACCATTCCACACTTCACCGCTGGATTATCCGTCTGGTACCTCTGCTGGAAAAGGCGTTTCGCCGGCATAAACGTCCCGTGGGGCACCGGTGGCGAATGGATGAAACTTACATCATGGTCAGGGGGCAATGGAAATATCTGTAACGGGCGGTCGATACGGAAGGTCAGACCATCGACTTTTTGCTAACGGCTAAACGGGATGCCGCAGGGGCCCTGCGCTTCTTCCGTAAAGTCATTCGCCAGCATGGCGAACCTGAGGTGGTGACCATCGATAAAAGTGGCGCCAATACAGCGGCACTGGCCACAGTCAATGTCAACAAATCAGAAGAAGAAATCATCACCATCAGGCAAAACAAGTATCTGAATAACCAGATTGAGCAGGATCACCGAAATATCAAACGTCGGGTACGCCCGATACTGGGATTCAAATCGTTTCGGCGGGCGCAGACGATACTGGCCGGCATTGAGTTAATCCACATGATACGCAAAGGACAAAATCAGCATCCAGCCAGTGATGGATTGTCGCCGGCAGAACAGTTTTATCTTCTGGTTGCATAAAAAACAGTCACCCCGGATTTCCGGCAGCCTGCTATCCCATATGGCCTTGCCGACAAAATCGGCTGACTCGCGAGAGGTCTGATACATTTACGCAAACTGATTCGGTCAAAGGTGGACTTGCAAAACAGGGGCGAACCATACATTTTTTTGGCGGCCATACTCGACGGCTTCTTTCAGCATCTCGTTCTCATTGGTCTTTTTACCCGGCAGGCGCTGCAGCTCTTTGATTTGTTTCACCGCCGCCAGTTCTGAGGCGAGAACGCCCACAGGATGATATCACGCTGAAAATGGCGACCTTTAAATACGTTCATGGGCAGTACCGTTGATAAATTTATCGACAGAGCCTATCAGTTTGATGACTTTTGCAACAGTGCCCTTAGTCGCGTGCTCACTATTGGCTGGTAAGATCACCCATCTATCAAAAATCACATGTTCTGTTAATTGGAGCTATCACTGGTTAGTGATAGAATGCAATGTATAAAAATATTCATATAGAAGAGATTGTTGATTATGCAGGAAAAAATAAAAAATGACAACTGGTTGGGTGAAATGCTTAGTAAAGCTCTTACTGAAAAAGGGGTTCCTAAGCAAAAGCATATGTTATATGTATCCAATATTCTTGGTATAACAACAACTGCGGCGCATAAAAAGCTAACAGGTGCTACAAAGTGGGAAGTATCACAGTTGATTAAAGTTGTTCAGTCAATAGGAATAGATATAAATGTTTTTTTTGAATTATTTGGTACGCCTACCGCTGAAGTTCATGATGTATTATGGAACACTGGAACCACATGCATAAAGTGCAAAGCCTATCTCTTTCCTAGTGCTATGGACAATACCACTGAATACTCTGCAGTAAAAATCAATGATAATTGGCACATAATTAAAACTAACGAGACCCATGACAAAAATATTCTTAAATCCAAAAGAAGTGTACTTAAAATAATTATAGAGGGCAGTGATATTAAAAAAAATAAAAAAAGAATTGCCATATTGGATGATGATGCAAACATAGTCGATAATATCAAAGATATTATTTATGATGCACGTTTGGAAGTTGATAAATTTTATTCTATTGACGATCTTTCTCTGGCCATTGATCACTCACCTTATGATGCTTACATCTTAGATTGGATGATTTATGATACCACAATTTTTGAAACTATAGTTAAAATTAGACAATCTAAAATTAAAAATGCGATGATTTTTGTCTTAACAGGGCAATTAGACAATATTCTAGATAATGAAATATCCTTATCAATAAATGATTATGATATAATTGGCCCAT
>JAPVRG010278810.1:657-12316 GCA_029783565.1 Rhagoletis cerasi
CGTACGGGGGGGGGGCGGGGTGTTGGGTTTGGGGGGTTGAAGTAAATTTTAAATTTATTTTCGCGACCCAGTCTGATATACATACACTCTGACTAATAACTATAGAACTAAAAGTGATGGAGCAGTTCTAATACTACCAAAACAACTTCGCTTTATGCCCTTTCTAACGGTATGCAATAAACACAATTTATTTTGACACAACTAGAGTTATTCATCAATTTTAACAGCCGGGCACCTACCACCGTTAACGCGATCTGGGGTGTTCTTTACGCTAACGCTTGCTTTCGTATGCATGTATATGCATTTTATACCTTGATTGCCTTTCATTTTTTGTTAACTGTTCGCATCTCAACAACTGCGACTTGCAGTGGCAAATAATATTTAGCGCGTAGACAATACGTTTTTTGCACACCTACAAATGTGCAGAAGCAAATTATTTTGGACTTCAGAGAGCACATCCTTACATTTATATACACACATATGTATCTATATACGAAACTGAGAATCATTTAAACATGTGCGCACAAAGCGCTAGTATAGTAAAACGCATCAAACAAAACTTTCACACTTTCAGCACACACGTGCCGCAATAATAATAATAAAAATGGAAACAACAGCAATTACAAGAACACAGCTCCTCCTCTTTTCCTGCAGCAATAAAAAAGAGAGTAAGATGTGTGTTGTCGATTTATACTTGAGCACGTAGGAGAAAAAGATGAGAATGGCATTCAAAGCCGGCGCTGGTGAGTCAATATTCGAAACTTAGGACTTGGGAAAGAGAAAAATGAAAGATGGATTTTACTACAGTTTATAGGCATTAGAGGAACTATTCTGAAAGTAAATACACTTTAAAAGTTAACTAAGCTGAATTTCTACTGCGCATTGAAACAACAGACATTTTAACGACAAAGTGCCGAAATTACAGTGCGTAGTTAAACTATTGTTAACTTAACCACTAACAAGAGTTTAACCATGTATTCATGCTCACAGTCTTATATGTAGTTAACCATGGAAATTCATATCGAAAGAAATTATACAACTTCCAGAAAGCAATATTTTTCTACAAAAATTTGAATTTCAATCCACAAACGATACGGAAATCTAAAAAGAGTTTAACCACTATAGGGGTATGCCGATTTATGTAAATTGTTGTTAACTGATCATTGTGAATATTAAAATTGATAGCTCAACCCTTGTCAGTGGTTAACTATGTAGTGTGAATTCGCAAAGTCGATCATTAAATATGTAATACTGCTATCATTGCGTTAATAATAACAGTTATATTAAATTCATCGGAAAACATCTTTTTTATCTTTCTTTTCCGTTTAAGTGCCAAGCAGAAGTTCGGCGGTTTTTGAAAAATGAATTGAAATTATTGTGAGATGCATAGCTTTAATTACATGTAGATACATATGCTTCGCTCACTTTCGGGGTCAAAACTGATATGTTTATTTAAATATCACAATGCAAATGTCAAAGGAAAGTTGGTTAATTGACGAATGAAGTTAGCATTGCTAAAAGTCTAACTAGCACAAGGATATACATACGTTAGGGTTGTCCAACAAAAATTTTTTGCCAGCAACCCCCAGAACCGGAGAAAGTCGAAAATAAAGAGACCCAAGCGCACTTGTGCCCAAGGGTACATTAACTTTGTTCACATAACGGTTGTTTGTAACAGCCTAAAGGAATCGAGATTGATATAGACATATATATATCAAAATGCTCAGAATGAACAGAGAAATCGATTAAGCCATGTATGTCTGTCCGTCCATCCATCCGTCCGTGTACACGATAACTCGAGCAAAAATTGAGATATCTTAATGAAATTTGGTATGTAGGTTGCCCTTTACCCAAGGTAGGTTGGTATTGAAAATGGGCGAAATCGGACTGTATCCACGCCCACTTCCCATATAACGGTATTTTCGAAAAAATACAAAAACTACGATATTTCAGTAACTACTGAAGCTAATTTACTCTAAATTTATATTTGCAATAATTCCGGAGTACGATTATAACAAATTTTTGTGAAAATTTGTGTGGCACCACCCCCTTATGACTACATATGGGCGTTTCCACCAGAATGTCAACCGTGAAGAAAAACCAAAAGTCATATATCTATATTTATGGGTCAATTTGACTGCTTTTTGTAATATATGCTGGCTATGTAAGCAAAAATATTTTTGCGAAAAATGGTCTTGCGAGGTGGCGCCAGTGGCAAGATATTTTGAAAAACCGCATTTATGGTCCGATTTGGCTCAATTTTGGCATGTGTAGTTGAAACATCGTAAGTCATAGATTTCCAAAAACTGACCCGCTAGGTGGCACTGAAGTCAAAATATAAATTATATTCTATATAAAAGTCATAAAAAATTCGTTTAAAACCAATATTAACAAAAATATAATGATGGAAAAAAATGTCACGTGCGACATGTCCCGTGCGACAGTGATTAAAATTAAATTAAAAAAAAGTATAAATTATTTTTGGGTCAAATCAAAACCAGTTTTTAGAGACATCAACGCACAACATTCTGAAATTAGTCCAATTGAAATATTGCCCCAGGTTTCGCTGAAATCGTCGTTTCAATTGTTGGCCGCGAAAACCACTTCTGTCTATGTCGCGTGCGAATGTCTCGGGTTTTTGCGGTTATCTTGAAAACGAAACGTTGGCCAAAATCAACTTTAGCACCAATTATAGTGCTAATTGAGAGCTATAAGTTAATCCTATTGTCAAAATAAAAAAACGTTTCAGATTATGTTTTTTTTTTTTCAGTTTAAATGTGTACGATGGTCCCTTTCGACATGATGGAAACGCCCATATGTGAAACCGTTTTATCGATTTCTACCAAACACAGCTAAATTATTTCTTTAAGTCTAACTGAGCATGTTATCCATAGTGTTTGAAAAAGGAAAAAACCACCCCTGTTTACCATGTAGAGGTTGGTTTTAGCATCATGAAAAACACGATGTTTCATACGTGCGCCGGGAATTTAATGTTCGGTTTCACCCGAACTTAGACTTCTTTACTTGTTTTATTTTGAAATCGGTTAATATTTACCCGTGCTGCAGGGGCTTTGAAGTGTCCATATATTTTATGTGGAGGAAATAAAATTTTTCGTAGAATTCAATAAAATCGTTAAAAATAAATATTTTTTGATCGAATAAAAATATTTCCCTGCAGAAATCTTCAAACAATAAAATTATGATGCATATTTAACTTTACGATTTTATTAACTACTTTTTCGTAAACGGTAATCTCATCGCTTATTTACAAAAATTTGCGATTTTATGTGTTTGTTGGAAGATTTCAGATTTCTACGAAAAAATTTATTTTCCCCAAGTAAAATATATGGAAAACTTCAAAGCCCCGGCGGCACGCTTAAATACATATTAACCGATTTCAAAATAAATAAAAAATTCGGGGCTCCTTATTTTCTATTTTTTATAATTTTGGTGTGTGGCTGCAAGAAAATTCTAATAAGTAGATTTTCCTGTGTATTTTTTATCCACCCTAATGTGAATACGTGCCAGTTGAAGACCACAACAACAAAAGGGAGTGGCTTGGCCCTATTAAATCTGGGGAGCCTAAGTAAATCCCGGGATTTATGTCTCACAATTCTGTTCGACAAGTAGATTGAGGCGTGCCCTAAAACCTCAATCTTGCCCTACTGAGTGAAGGGCAGTTACAAAGGAGGAATTACAACTGCGACAGCAAATGTTTATGTTTATGTTTACGTTTATGTTTATGTTTATTCAGTCAATGGAAGCATACATCCTTACAGACTAATAGTAGTTAAATTTTATATACTACATACAAAATAAGAATTTAACAGTACACATATGAAAATATATTTAATCGCATATCTGATATAGAACCTATTTCAGACGTTCTCTTGGTAATGTGATATCCAACAAATTATGCCTAGTTAACACTTTGTTAAATTCTAGGAGACATCGCGTTATTGGCTCATTAATGCCATAATTATTTCGATGCTTATTAACAAAAAATAATTCCTTGTGTCGCAGTTGTTTTACAGGAACATTTAAAGTAATGAGTTCTGGCAGGTTAGATCAGTTTATTTTACCACTTATAATGTCGGCTATAAAAATTAGTGAAGAGACTTTCCGTCTACATTCGAAAGAACTCAAGTCAATTAAAAGACAGCATGCTTTATTTGATGGCACCGGTTCACAGAAGTGCAGAGAGTGTTAAGCAAATCTTGTAATTTTTTTGGATTCTCTATAAACGAGAAATTAGAGAAACATAATTAGGACTCCAAATTAGAGAAGCATATTCTAGTCTAGAGCGGACGAAAGTTGTGTAAAGTCATTTGACCGTATACGGGTCGACAAAGTTTTAAAATGGCTAAAAGTGAATACGCTTTGGGTATGATGTAATTTAAGTATGCTTTGAAAGTAAAGCGTGCATCGAATACGACCCCTAAGTCAAGAGCTCCAGTCTTAGTGGATAACACTCCAATTCCAAGTCTGAGAGTTAGCCGTTTTCCGAAAGTTACGTGAAAGCACCTATCAATATTCAAATGCAAATGATTTACTTCGCATCAGTTAAAAAGTTTAATTAGATTACGCTGTAAACAACGAGTATCAACAGAGTCAAGTATTCTTAGAAACACCTTTAGATCGTCGGCATATAAAACAAATTTTGCGTGCAAAAAGCATTGGGAAATATCGCTGATGAACAAAATAAACAGAAGAGGCCCAAGAATGCTTCCCTGCAGATTACCAGAAGATGCTACAAAGGGATAAGATCTTGCACCATTGAAAGATACAATGGGATATCTATTCCTAAGATAGGTTTTAAGCCATTGAAGGAATGTTGAATGAAATCCAATTTTCGAAAGCTTTGCAATTAATATGCTATGAGAGACTTTATCAAATGCCTTTGAAAAATCGGTATAGATGGTATTCACTTGTAAACCCTTCTCAAATGTGTTGATATGATATTGCGAAAAAACCGCCAAGTTAGTCGTAGTAGAGCGACCAGCAACAAAACCATGTTGGTGAGGGCTAATTACGAACTTTATAGCAAAACTAAATATCGTGGTAAATATTGTGATACAGTGCCATTCTAGCCCAGTAAATGCACAAGGCTCTACTGTGCTCTATAGGAACCACAGCAAGTCTAGACAAGTCTTCCTGTCTAGTTTCGTTTTAAGCATGGGGGCCGTGAATTTCTGCAGACTCTTCAGGTTCGGAGCAGGAATGCTGCGATCTCCCGGCACTCAGTCTGCAGGCTAAAGCAGTAATGTTCTATCTACATTGTCTTTGCTGAAATAGTTGTTACAGAGCCACACGAAAAAAAGTTTTTCCACCCACCGCGCATGGTATAGAGCACCGAACGGCCTTTTAACTCGATGTATGTAGTATGACTCCCAAGTACTTAGCGCTGGATGAAAGAGAAAGCAATATAAAAATTTTAATTTAATTTACATATTGATTAGTAATTTTAGCCCAAGTGTGAGTGCATCGATCTATCCATTCCTTTTCTTCGAGGATAAAGTTAAAATATTGTAGTCCACTTTTAGGTCCATTGAGTATACGAAGCTTAGATTGTATGTACATACATAACTATACAAATTTTAGTATATCATACTCCTAATCAACATTAAATATTCCTTATCAAATAGATGTGCAGGAGTGGTATGAATAGTTTGCTCTTCAAAAAGTTTTTCTGATGCACATACATTCCAACTGTGTGTGTACATATATATGTATGTATGCATCGTCAAGGGCGGATTGATTAATTTGCCTTGCCACATTTCTTGGTTGTTGATTGCATCTTAATCCCATCATAATGAGCGCCGTTATTTTTCTCGTGCCGAACAACGTCCATTTTGAATTTGTATTTTTTTTTGCAATCAGGAATTGAGGCAAGTTCGAAGGACGAATAGTGGCGAGCACAGTAAAATAAACGACCCACCAACTAAGGATTTGTTGGTAAGTGTGGATGGATGTTGTGTGAAAAAGAGTTTCTATCACTCTTGAAAGTGATTGTTTGGAATGGAAAATGGGGTGGCGGAGGAAATAGACACATTTTTCTCTTTAGATAGCTACCGCTTTTCGCTGTTATAAATTTGACAACTCTGTCAGGATCACAAAAAACAGTGCTACATAATTCTTTTTCGGCACTGCAACTGGAGAGGATGAATGGCGGGATAAATGATAGGATGGTTTAGTTTGGAAGCATTCGTATTTATTAAATAGGCGGTTGCTGAATTAATGACATTATATGGAAGATAATTACATATACATAGTTATGTACGTATGCATCTCTTACAGAAATGATTTTTTCTTCTGTTCGCTGCCGGGCTGTGTATGTAGTACACTTTCAATCGCTGTAGCAAAAAAAAGTACATATTAACGTATGAAAGTACCTACATATCTCTTTTCGTTTTTTCTACACCAAGTATTAATATCTTCTTCGTTTTCCTATCTTTACTTATGGAGACAAATAGAAAATAATAGTTTAAGTACTCAAAGGAAAAAATTAAAATTGTAATATCTAAGGCCACTTAATATTGAAGCGAATTTTTAAATTAACGATATTTCAGGAAGAACATGCTAAGTAAATATAAATGGAATCAAATTTAAATTCTTCTAGAATTAATCATTGCACAAACTTGCGTGAGCTGCTCAAGCAGTGGATATACTCCAAAGCGTTGGAGGTAGTCAAAGTTATCCTTATATCCAGGGGAGGAAAGCTCTTGGTCGACTACTAACTTTGGATGAAAACGGCTGTCAGGTGGTTGTTTATGCTGACGACGTAGCACTGATAGTTGGAAGACAGGCAAAGAGGAAGGTCGCAAAGATGCATGCCAGATGCTGAAAAGGAAGGAAACCTCTGCGGTTAGTGTCGCTATCACGCGGCAAACTTGGCTTGAAGAAAAAACTTTATCGAACAAGCGAACAGAAGATTGTTTGCAAAGCTCAGGCGAAGAACAGCACTACACTTCTGGCGGGCGTAAGAAAGGGAAAGATCTAGCCCACTTTCCCGACTGGTGGGACTACTGCTTCGGTGTATTTATGGCGTCGAGTGTTTGATGGAAACGCACACCAACAGAATAATTAAATACTTAAATAACTTCTTTGATTACCTTCACTTTAAAAAAAAAAATTGGCGCATTTTTGCTAACTGATACACAAATGGAGTGACCTTCACATTTACGCCGACTACTCACAGCTAATGGATTTTACGACAAGTTTTTAATGGCAGAATTACAATCAGAAGTTAGCCACTGTCTCCCGAAAGACGACCGCTATTAGAAAATAACTTTTTTTTGGATGTTGTTCGGACAAGGAATCGAACTTAAGTCCACCGGGTGGTACTGAATCCCTCTAACTAAGCGGCTACGGCGGCTGCCACTCATTTATAGGGAAACGAGTTACATTTTACGGTATCACAATAGGCCAATGGTGGCCTAAGTGTACCTTCTTACACCGCTGGGAAAGGACTGCCACGATCATCTAACCTAACATAGCCTATTAGCACATGCTTAACATTTACCAATAGAAATGACATGAATCGTCCAGTGGGCTCCGGACATGTCGACTGATCCCAGACGTAGAAAAATGGATATCATTATCACATGGCAAAGAAAACTTCCATTTAACTAAAATGCGTACAAGAAACGTTTGCTGTATGAAGTGCTTGACTCATGCAGAACGTGCGGAGGTGAAATTATTGAAGAAGACATCGAACTTGTCCTATTCCACTGCTCAAGATTCAATTTGCATGGAAAACATATTCGCTCCGCTTTTGGGGAAAAAAGAGATTATTTAAAGTAGACCACATCAGATGATGAAAGCTCCTGAAAAAAAAAATGGTAGTGACGGTAAGAGTGAGCAAAGCCGAAAACAAAATCGCATATCTACATGTGCCCGGATAAAAGAACGATTGATATAAAAGGCTCAAAGAACTATTGAGATACAATAAGCGTCATAATTTCTGAGTTATACCAGCAAGTAAGACAAGAAGATCCCATAAGAAAAAGCAGTGAAAGAAGGTAAGAAAGGGTACACAATAATGGGACGTGAAAATTCGAAGGGACCTGACACTTAGAGGATGGCTCCAAGTTATACGGCATCTGTGGCTGAGTGGTTAGAGGTGCGTACTACGACTCCGTAAGACCTGGATTCGATCCCTGATCCGGACCACATCGAATTAGAGTAAGTTTTTGCTAACAGCGGTCGCCCCTCGGCAGGCAATGGCAAACCTCCTAGTTTATTTTTGCCATGAAAAAGCTTCTCATAAAAACCATTTGCCGTGCGGAGGAAAGCATAAAATATTAGGACCCTACATTTGTATTACAACATCCCTACGCACATCCTAAATTGGAGGAGAAGCTCGGCCAAACACTTAGAAAAAGTGTAAGCGCCAAAATCTTATTATTATTATTAAAAGAGTGCATCTGTACTGTAATTGACGTAGAGCTTCGTGGCCAAACGACATTCCACCAAAATACTTGACGGTAGTGCCGGGAGGCAGGGTTTCCAGATTGGATTTTTCACCCTGAGGTTCAGTGGCTTCCGATCGATTCTCTGGGCTCAGGGTTTGCTACAAAAATCTCAGGGTTTGGGAAAAATGTTCAGTTTTTCTACATTTGATTTTTTTCATACAACAATTTAACCTTAAGTACTCAAAAGAAACTTCCATATGTACCAAAATAGGTCTGATACTGGACGGCTAAGTAGTTATAGATGCGTACTATTTACTAATCGGTAGGACCAGGACCAGAACACGGGCCCGGTAGTAAATATTTGCGTGCCCCTATCTCCACAAAATAATTTAAAAATTTTCAACGAATTTCCAACAATCTCACTAAGTATATTAAACCGTAACACCTTACAAGCAAACAAGAAAAAGTTCTCCGTACACACCTGAGTCTAAAGAATATTTGCAAGGCAATTAAAAAAAATTATTCTGCCGAACTTAGGAATCGCCTGTTAAAATATTTCGGCGACATCTACATTCGGCAATAAATATATATATATATATTTTTAAATAGTTCTGCTGCAATAATCGAAATACTTCTTATCAAAATTTAATGATTTTTGGCGAGCGTTACATTAGGGTAATAAAAATTGAGAACTGGTGGGTAAGTACTAGAACAAAAAAAAAATTATCTTCTCGAGGCGAGAACATCGTTTTATTATACTTTAAAATCCGACTGTAAATGCCAACGATATGATGAAAAATGTAAAAAAGCGACCCTGCAATCGGCAGAAAACATTTTTTTAAAACTGTCTTGTAAAAATACTTCAGGTTCGAAGGTGTAGGGCGAACTGTTTTCTGGTACGGTCTAATGTACATACCTATTTTATCAAATTATTTCTTCCGTAATGGGTGCTTATCTAACATATAGGCAGAATAGACGACTCAATTATAATTGAGCTATATCGATTTTAATCGATAATCATGAAGTTCAATTCGCTATTTACACCACTCCAATAAATCGTGCAAATCTTATTCGAAAGAGGGAGAAAGATGTCTGCGAATTGTGACTACTGCGTTGATACTACTCTCTTCTCTGGTTTGAGTTTGAGTAAAAATCAAAATTTTTTGATTTTTGCTCAGTTAACTGCGCAAAAAGCACAAACTGCTAAATACACAGCACAACCGAGCTGTACACAGTTCAATTTGTGCAGTTATTTGCGTCGTCTATTCTGCCTAATACTGCTGTATGGAGGGCGCTTTTAAGAAGAGGTACTTTTGTGCCTTTAAATAATTGTTTGTTGAGTTAAAGTTTTGTTAAGAAATGTTAATAAAAACCAACAAAAGTGAACTTTTTTTTCAATTTTGGGGTCTAAGCATTTGGAAAGGTTATTACCCTACCGGGAGGTAATCGCTACAGTTGTCAGAAAGTCTTACACTAACGGTTCTAGGGTTAGAATTACGATGCTTTATTCTTGTAAAAAAAACACATACAACTACATATCGTTACGTTATTATAGAAAGGCTCTAATTCACTTTCGTTCGAAATCCACTTTTGTACGAAAGTCGTTAGGTTACTCGCTAAAATCCTTTAAAGTTTAAAGATAACTGATAAGCATATAATTAGGCACAGTCTTCAGTAAAATACACCGTTTTAAACGAATTCCGAGGTAAATAACTTGTTGTTTTGTTAAGTTTCTAATCCCTCCGTAAAGAAACAAAAATGCTTTATAGGGCCTTTCTATATTAAGGTAACTCTATATATGTAAGTTCGAATAAATAAACCTGCCTTACGTACATTCATCCATATGTACATATGCATCTACATAGGTACAGTGACTTAAATAAGTGTACGCGTTTTGAATTTCTTTTAATATTCACAATGTTTTTCAAACTAAAATGTTTTTGTTATTTCTTTATAAATATACTAACTGCCCGTATGCGGCGTTGTACGCATTTTTTAAATGCCAATTTTTAAAGATCGTCCAATTTTTTCTGTTTTCTACATAGATTAATATTATTTATTGACTAAAAAGATTTTTTTATTTAAATAGTGTCTTAAGGCACTTCGAAATACATAAAATTTTTGATTTTGTCATTCAAAATAAAAATAAAGTAACATATAACTAACCATGTGTAAAGCATTGTGAGTGCAAATCAATTCCCACAAATTGAAAAGTTTGTACTGAAATGGCACGCCTGTTGGAATCATAGGTATACGTGGAATATACGCTGTTTATCCGGCTGCTGATCCTGCAATAATAATGCATTCTACAACATTGCTATGGAATTTTTGTACTACCAGTGGTGCGGGTGGTCGAAGATTACGTAACAATATAACTGGAATCCCATTTGTAAAAGTTAGTTTATGAGGCAGTAATCCAGCCGGGTTTAATTTAATTTAATTATAAGAATTCAGTGGGACGTCATCTCCAAGGTTAAGGTCGATGGAAGCACACTATTTAATTTCTCCATAAATTTTTTGCATTGCAATGCTATTAATCTCACCATCTCTCGCGCAGCCAGTTGGAATCTACATTGACGTATCCATCGATATTTTGCATACTTTCATTTCCAATACTAAGCACGGATTGAGGGAACCCAGAACCAACCCTACTAAGACGTTCTCTCATATTTATCCGCAAATGCAACTTCTTAATATCATGCCAAAAAGCCGCTGTTTTAAGGCATGCTTTGATGATGTCTGCTCGGGTACCTTTTGCTACGACTGGTACGGTCTGCCGAAAGTCCCCTCCAAAAAAAAAACTTGCGCATCCAAAAATCTTATCACAGCTTCTTAAATCTCTTAAAGTGCGGTCGACTGCTTCCATAAGAGCACGGTTAGTCATAGCGCACTCATCCCACAGCATAAATACGGCTTTTTGTAAAACTTTTCCCAAACGGCCCATTTTTTGTAATGCTGCAAAAAGTTTGCTCGTGCATACATACTAGGGTGCTTTTTTTTGCGACTATAGTTTTTATACCCGAGCGCACCTGTGCACAAGGGTATATTAAGTTTGTTCACATAACGGTTGTTTGTAACAGCCTAAAGGGATCGAGAACGATATAGACATATATATATATCAAAATGCTCAGAATGAAAAGAGAAATCGATTAAGCCATGTCTGTCTGTCCGTCCGTCCGTCCGTCCGTGTACACGATAACTCGAGCAAAAATTGAGATATCTTAATGAAATTTGGTATGTAGGTT
>JAPVRG010278839.1:1508-11738 GCA_029783565.1 Rhagoletis cerasi
AAAAAAAAGCTATTGCTTTTTCTCAAATTTTCAGAAATTCGACATATGTAAGTTTGTATGAAGGAAACTTCAAAATTTGAGAAAAAGGTTTGAAAAATCCTGGACCTGGACTAATAAAAGGTTTCAAACCATTTTGGTTTTTTTTTTGCGCAAGGCGCGCACGGGTCCACCTAGTTTTATGTTATTTCGCATAATTATTTCAAGTAAATTTAATTTTTATTAAAATAGGCTATACCAGCTGCGATTACATAAAAACGGTAATAATTGAAGGAACAAAAATAAAGGTTTTTTATATTTATTTTGTCTGGTTGTGGGATTCGAACCCACTACCTCGCGGCTCAGCTTGCAATGTTCACAAATTGAAAAATTATATTTTTCAAAAACGCGTCGTAAGCTGAAAATTCAGCACATTGTCAGCGGCTTAAATCCGAATTGTGAAAATACAATTACGACGCTGTTTATTTTTATGAACAAATCGGAAAACTTTCGCCACCTTGTAAACGGAGTCGTATCATAAATCGAGGTTTAACTAAACACAGCGGCCGCTGTGGTGTAGTGGTGAGCAGTGCGCGCTTCCGCTCCGCAGGCCTGGGTTCAAGCCCTGGTCAAAGCAACATCGCAAAAAATTTAGAAAAAAGGTTTTTTCTTAACAGCGGTCGCCCCTCGGCAGGCAATGGCAAACCTCCGAGGGTACTTTACCATGAAAAAGCTTCTCATAAAAATACAATCGCCGTTCGGAGTCGGCGTAAAACTGTAGGTCCCTCCCCTTCGTGTGACAACATCAAGGCGCACGCCAAAAATCGGAGGAGAAGCTCGGCCAAACACTAACATATGTGTAAGCGCCAATCTATTATTATATTATTATTATTAACTAAATCGAGTTTTAAACGGTTTTAAAACTCGGCCAACAAACTGGGCGTTAGAAGTTAATCAAATAAATTTTCGAAGAAACTGCACAAACAAAACCAAACATCGGCGAATCCCTTTCAGCTTGTTAAAGTTCTACCAGTTATCCAAAACAGGTACTGGTATGTATATCATCATATCATCTTCTTCGCCTAGACAACCCGTTCCATTGATATTGCGTAGATAGCGCCGAAAACCCTGCTCATTTGTATACGATTTATAAAGCTTAGGGTTTTCATCGGAAGATGTATCCACTTTTCAATTGCTTATCGAGATGAAATTAGCATTTAACGGAAGAGTTACTCCTCTTTTGATACCAGACTGATGTTATGTGAAGGCGTGACCTACAGCTTAATGCCGCTACGGAACGGCAGTTGCAATTTTATGAGAAGCCTTTTCAAAGCAGACCTATGATTTCTTATTTATTTAACTTCGTGCTCTAAAAAAACTTCGAAATCAAAAAACATTTTTGCAATCAACCAACATTTTGAAAGAATTTTTCGCAAAATAGATAATGCCTGCCAAATCCGGTAACATTTCCCACACAGCTTGCCAAACTCGTATTGGCTATAAGTAGCTTAAAACTGCACATCACTATTTCGCTATTTAAAACGACCCGAGGTGTTTATCGACAGTTTATGCTAACAAAAGTGTTAGGGGGTGGCACAACTTTAACGTCGCAGAAAGGATTGCCCAAGGCAGTCGCAAGGAAACGCATCAACGAACGCAACTACGAGTATGTACGTACATATGTATGTACATACATACAAATATAAATTTACATGCGTTTATCCGCTCAATGGCAAAATTTCGCAAACGCATTTACGTTTATTGCATTTGTAAATTATTCGCACAAGGATATTAAATGCAAATTGTGAAATAGACGAGTTCTAGCAAGCTACGAACGAACAACGCTGACAGCGAACACTACAACATTCAATACGGGTACGTATGCATGATTGTAGGTAAGCATGACGGAGAGACAATAAGGCCGACAGCAACAAAACTATCGTGAAACAAAAGAGCATAGTTTGCAATGAAGATTTGGTGCAGGAGCCCAAGAAGACAAAGAGGGTATTTCATTGCACCATTTCGCCGGGTGGCAGCTAAGCGATAGACTTTAAAGTCTGTGGGATTTTATTGTTTCTTCCACGTTAGGGTTGACGTTGGCGACGCAATACAAATGAGGAGCATACTACTGGTTAGACATGGTTACTTCAGCAAAAGCATCTCAGGGAGGTAGCTCCATTGCGCACACAAACTACTCATGTTGGCATTATCGTTGACACCATAACGACAATGTTGTTGAAGTTGTTGCTGTTGCTGTTGTTATTGTTGTTGTTTTTTTTATACCAAACCACATCCCTGGCTGCATGTTGTCGAGTGCGTTGAAATCAGTCTTGAAACGGATATATGCCAGCGACACTTGGCAAATGGTTGTAGTTATGGTGTAAGGCGTTCAGTATAAAAGCAACAACGACAACAACAACAAATGCAGTCACTGGTTGTAGTGAAGTGCATATTTCGACGACCGTTAGTAACTTCAGCTTCAGTCGTGCAAGGATATTGCAACTTCATACATACATACGTATAAAAACAACAAATTGTGATGAAACTATTATTTAAACGTTATTGATAGAAACGGTGATGTGCTGGCTGTGTTGCTGGGGTGGTTCGTTGGTGATGATGCCACTGCGTATACATAATGTGAACAAGAACAGCAATTCGTTGAGGTAGTGCACTTAGTAATGCTATTGGACTTGAGCAACTTTAAAGGCAGGGAATATTTTTGAACGAGGAATATAAGTGAACGTGGATTGCTGAATTTTTCGGATGATTGTTCAATGGGGTATGAACCACTTTGTTGATGCTAAAAGCTTTGCCAAAGCTCTTGCTTTCACTTGTGAGATCTATTCAGGACCTTGAAAGAATGTTTTCCCCAGCCACCGTTATCTTTTCCTACTTAAAGTGGGGAAATTGCATACAAGTTGTTTTAAATTTTCTTCTACCTTTATGTTCTCGCCACGCTACATACGACAATGACCCCGTGTGTGCACTGCTAGTCTCATAGTTTGTAAGCTAATTAGGCAGTGGTCTGTTAGAGTTCTTAGTTTTGGAAGTTTCACAGACGGAAAGATTGTTCCAGTGTTCATTGGCTACTGGGGTGGTGTGATCTCTAGCAAACTGTTTAAAGGTGGTCATACCTTTCCTTGTCAATTCATCAGTTCTGCCATTTTCCTCAATATTCCACTGACAAAGCACGCATAAGAGTTGAGTTCAAAGATATATGGCATTCAGTAAGGGAATCTGCGTTGTATATTTGAGAGTTTAAAGCCCAATTCATACGATTAATACATTTGTACAGATTTATAAATTTTGGCAGTCACAGAGTAGTGTTGTCTTGAAATTTGTATCGATAATGAGTTCAGCTCAGTACACAAATTTCTAAACAGCACCACTTCGTAACTGCCAAAATGTACAAATCTTTACAAATGCACCAAGCGTGTGATTTGGCCTTAAGGCATTCCGGTTGCCAAACTGTCAGAGAAGATGACGACTTGCTTCCAATTAAGGAGCACAACTCAATACTCAGCAAGCAGTTCTTGGTGGGGTGCCACGGTCGCGGACACCCGAACCGACACCTGCTTGCCGCAGAACTCTCGCCCAGGCACGTCAGGAGGCACCTTTATGAACCGACTGACGAAGTTAAGAGGTTCATTAAACAACCCCTGTACCCAACGACATATCGTCAGGACCTAAACGGCATTCACAGGGAGTCGGTCCTAAGTTACACGGACCCCAGACCTGTGAATGCTGTTTTGGGAACTCAACCACCGGACGTTGACGAGACTGGACTTCGTCTGCCTCGGGAGGCACGCACCACACTAGCACAACTGCACTCAGCAGGTTAAACTCGTACCTGAGCAGATTGAACCCAGAGGTGCCTAACTCATGTCCTGCATGCGGAGAGTCACCACATGACTCGACACACTTCTTCGCATGCCCCCAACCCTACTCAACTAACGCCTCTCTCCCTTTGAACCAATCCAGTGGGAGTAGCATACTTCTTGCGCCTAACGTTAGTTGAACTTGATGACAACGACTGAGAGATAAGCCGATCCAGGCAGGGCTAAGTAAGCCGCTACAACAAATCCAACAACACCTGCTTAAATTCTGTGGCTCTTTGAGAAAGCGTCGGGGTTTCAGTTCAGGTGAGAAGCCACCATCTCCTACTCTTCCACCAAGTTTCGAAACATCTATATAAAATTTGATGGTCTTAGGCATATGGCTATACTATTCCTGTCGTGTTGGTATAATAACTTTGCATTTATTAGTGAAAGTAAATAAGGGTATGCAATAGTCGGTACTGCTGGGTATCGAAAAAGTCGCCACCGTGCCTAGGATAGCCAATTGGCATGCGGTTCCCTAGATCCATGAGCCCGCTCTTCTAAGTAATTCCTAACTTAAAATTGTATGTTAGCTGTTTAGCTGCTTGTAAGCTCTTCCTTGTACCTTTTCGTAAGCTTGAAATGACCCCACCTTTATACAAATCCATTACGCACTGGGAGTAAATAGATTAATTGTCATTCTTGTAGAGTTCGAGCGCACCGTAGCTACGCGTAGGACAAGAGGTAGTCACAACTAGACATAACAGCCAACTTTGCTTTGGCGTTTGCCAGCTAACTTCCACTGCTGCTACAGCAAAGGGCCTAAGAGCTTACCAAAGCATTCACACATTCGTAAGCTGTCATTTATACAATACGCATACAAATATGCAAATAAATAAATATGTATGTATCCCCAATAGCGAAAATGCCTTTGGCTGCATTCAACAAACCTGAGACGACGACTGACATCCTCATGCACATCGACCCCTATCACTCGCTTACTTTCATGAACATTCCCTTTGCTTCGTTGCAAATTGCAAATGTGCAAATTCAAGTGTAAATTCAAATTCAAATGTGAATTCAAATATAAACTGACATTGTGTTGGAATTTTGTCAAATTATTCACAAGTTTTCTCAAATAGGTAGGTATGTATTGTTTACATAGTTTACGACATTACTGGCGTCAATGACTTGTTGGAGTGGTGGGATGAGCGGTCGTGCAATGGCGGATGTTAGAGTAATAGTTATCTCTGTGAATGTTTTTTTTTTTTTATTTTAACAAGATAGCTGGGGTTATCAAATGGGGCTTTGGTACCTCAGTTCACAAAGACCTTCTCAAGACATTTAACACACCGAAAGCATGCCAAGAGGTGAGGCTTATGCGTATTCCTCCCCAAGGCGGGAAAACTAAATCATTCACAGGCAAAGGACTTCAGGCCGAAAAGTTTTAAATGTGTTATTCTGCAGGCATTTACTAAAGTACTAGCATTAACATAAAGTACATATGTAACACTAAGCGCGGTATGCAAGGATAGAGCCGTGGAAACCTACTTCGTAGAAATAATTAGAAATTAAAGAACATACCCTTGCTGGCTTCATTGCATGGCATTGAAGGAGCAGTGAATAATATACGCACTACCTAGAACCTGATACTTAGCATTTTAAAGCAGCATGAATTGTGGACAGAGTAAGCCGTTCAGCTATAGACACAGAATCCATGAGAAAAAGAGCGACCAGAGACACTGCCCAGAGAGTCGCATTATTTTTTCTCCTCTGATTCGTTGTGGTAAAAGAATTTCTGAAGTAAGTTAAAGGAAAGTAAAGGTTTTCTCTCTGCCGACGACTTCGTCATATTAATCACAGGCAAAGTCCCACTAGACGACATGGCTTGGGGGCTATCCGCTCCAAACGAGTACTGGTTTTGTTCACAAGAAAAACAAATTTTGCCAAATTTTCTCTTTAAATGCTAATATCTCAGAAAGCAGTTTTAATCGGAGTGCCCTTATTGCATCTAACTCCTCAATTGTGAGAAATATAATTTTTATTTTTTCTGTTTTTATTACAAAAAAAAAAAAATAATAATAAATTTTGGTGTATATTGTATCCGAAAAATTAAATTCGAACACTACTGTGTCAAATCTACCGTGACTTCGAAGAAATTACGGTACGTTTGCTGTCGTATGTCATTTTTTATTTGTTCTGACGACTGACTCATTCACGTCTGTCACGATTCAAGCTCTGATCTCTTCAGTCTTAGTTGCCTGGAGAATGACAAGGTCGAATCAGCTCAGCACTTTCTATTAAGTTGCTCTGCTTTCGCGAGGCTAAGGCCTACATACTTTGGCATAAGTTATATGTATACACTAACAAAAAAGTAACATGATTTTTTCAAACAGTAATTTTTGGTTTTTTCATGTTAGCGGTTTGAAATTTTTGAACAGAAAAACTATTTTTTAAACAAACTTAAACAGAGTGGTGTAGTCTAGAAATTTAAATCGAGAATGAGTTCAGCTGAATAAAGAAATTTCCGAAAAACACCACTCTGTAACTATCAAAATGAACAAAGCTCTATTAATGCACTAATCGTAAGCATTGGCCTTGGTTCAAAGAGAACATTTCAAAACGCGCCTGCATATTGTGGCTGTAGCTGAGCGCGCGGAGATGCTTCCCAGTAGGCAAAAGAAGGGCCTGACACCACTTCTAGAAACACTTCTACTACTTCCATTGGCAGACAGGAGTCCTTCTGCTTCTCATTCTTTTTTGTATGAGATGTCTCACTTGGCAAGGCCTTACTTTTCCTTTATGTGGGTAGGGCTTCCATGTGGCCTTCCATAAGCCCTTTCATAGTCCAGTTTTTTTCGTTGGAGTACGATTGCGTTATGCACATCACAGATGCTTTTTCAGATTTCGGAAACACAAAAAAAAAATATTTTTTAATTTTATAACCACGTTGTCTCTGACGGAATTCGAACTCGCATCCTCCTGGAAGCCAACAAATAGTGGCAAGCATGCTACAATTGCTACACTTCAGAAGGGTCCGGGTTCTAATACCATTAGACGGAGCATATAATTTTTAATTTTTTTTCGGTTTTTCTTAAATGCGAAAAAGTATCTGCAGAACGAAATCGTATTGAAATGAAAAAATTTTCAAAAATAAATCTGTTTAAAGTAAGCAAAAGGTTGTGCTTTATGTGCTTTAGTTTGAAACAAAGGGGATATGGTTTATTTTTTTTCTCAGTGTATACGCCCGCTTGCTTCGCGGCGCCAGAGGAGAACTTTTGCGTTGGCCAATGCAAAAATAGCGTTGAAAAGCAAAAACATTTTGTGAGTTATAAGTCTTAGTTGAGGTTGAAACGACTGAAGAGAAGAACCATTCTCACACTAGGCCAAGAATAATAGCGCTGTGATACCATGTGTAATACTTATCGTTTTCGTTATTATGAGCATGATTTCCACTTTAAAAAATTTATTTGTACCAAAATTTTAATAAAAAAGTACCGTTTTCGCTTAAAACTTACAATTTTTTGTATTTTTTATTTTACTCAAAAACTGTTAAATTTTTGCGTATTTATCATTTTATTTGGCTTAAACTAACAAACAACTTCCAGTCTCTTTTTTTATACAATCTCCAAAAAAAGTTAAATTTAATCTTTTAATTTTGAAATTAGTCATTCTTAATGTGAAAGGAGCAAAAACCAAATACGAAAAATCATTTTTATTAAAGATATCGCACCTTTAATAACAAACCGCTCGTATGCTATGTATTTGGTACCTTATTAACATTTTGTTTAAAGTTGTAAAATCTTCTTTATGAAATAAAACAAAACAAAAATTTATTAATTGGATTAAAAATAGTAACGTTTTATGAAAAACGGTATCAAAGTACTATCGATGAAAAAATTCACCACTTTTGATACAAAAGAACTAAGTGTGGCAACCGTGATTATGAGCTTTGCCGATGGTCTTATTTCTACCTGGGAGATCTCTGCAAGGACTCCATTAAATGGTTTTCCAAGCGTGTGTAATCTTCTTCTATCATTTTGCAACTACAACATTGGTCCGATACGTCAACCTGTAGTCTTAGGCTCAAAACATACTGGAGCGGCGAGCAAAGAGAAAAGCAAACCGTCGAGCAAAGCGTCTATTAGAAACGTGTATATCGCTTTGCTCTTCACCAAGAATGATAGAATACAAGATTGCGCCGATTGAGCTGAGAGCAACCGGTTGTGACGTCAATAAATACCAGAATAAAGGAGCAAAGAAGAATTCAATAAGAAAAAGAGGAAGAATGGAACACGTGTTCCGAAATAGTGATGTGCAAGTTGGTAGAATTTTACCTATGGTAGACTTTAGAATTTGAACATATATTCGGTACATGCACACCATTTCAGGTACATTTGGAACGTAGCAAAAAAACTTATCTGGAAAGTTTCTCTTATTTCCATAAGCTTTTCAACGCGTTTTATAGTGTGGGAAACTTTTCCAAAAGCTCCCCTTTGTAAAGAGGCATAAGCATTGGCTAAAACATAGTTTTAGCTTGAACTGAACTTGAAATTCCTTTCAAGACCATTTTTATAGCAAAGACTGTTTTATGTGAGTCCAAAAGTAGATATGGTACCGAAAGGAGAGGTTACCCATCCATTATCAAAAATGTATAGCCATAAGTATACATATTTACTTTTTAGGTAGATTTATCTGCTTTTAGGTACAATTTTTTCAATAAAGGTACAATTTGAAAATTTTATTTTCATCACTGGTCTATTGTGACGTCAACGAATAGGTGGATGCTGTCAAATCGACGAAGAGAGGGTTAGCGGTCCATAACGGCGCCACCTTTATTTTCTGCATCGTGGCTCTTCACTATGCGCGCTCCCATTGAAACATACAGGTTCGTAATCGACGCTTTGCTCGTCGCTCCAGTATGTTTTTAGCCTTATGTTATGTAAGATGTGCATTTTCTCTGTTTCATAGGACGAAAGAGTTTTCCCATTCAGTTGCTAAATGAGCCGTATTATTTCTTAAATATTATTCAAATTAGGCCATTGATATAACTAACGTGTCCTTTTTTGGAAGGATGTGGTTCGCCACTTTTGCAATTCTTCTTAATATCCAGGCGTTCAAGCATCTAAATTAATTATTCTTTAAACCTGCGCTATCTTGATCAGAAGGCCGTACACCATTGGGAAAGGGAATTCGCACTGTTTATGTGTAAGTGTAAAGCTTTGAGGACTGTCTGACTAACACTCGTGACGCGTTGATGTGCCTAGGATATCTCTGCCTTAATGGATTTTAATGATCTTAGGCTTATAATGTTTGTTATTGATCGCTCTTTATGGGCCAATGTGAGCTTTTGGAAATTTTCAAAATGGCTCAAATTGTTGGTAATTGACGCTCCCGAAAAACTGGTATGATACGTTGGCTAAATTAAACAAGTAAAGAAGGCTAAGTTCGGGTGAAACCGAACATTAAATACCCGGCGCACGTATGAAACATCGTTTTTTCACCATGCTGAAACCTACCGTTACGTGGTACACAGGGGTGGTTTTTTCCCCATTTCAAAGATTTTCGACAATATTCTGAGTTAAACTTAGAGAAATACTTTAGCAGTGTTTGGTAAAAATCTATAAAGCGGTTACCCAGACAAACTTAATTAGTCATAAGTGGGCGGTGTTAAGCCCATTTTCCTAAAGTCCATAAAAGAGATTGTTGTGAATACCAACCTTGAGTAAAGTACCGTTTCTAAATTTCGAAAAATCGAAGTTTCCATGTATCTAAAATTTACCGTTATATGAAAAGTGGGCGTAGTTTTAGCCCGATTCCAAGAATTTTCAACAGCCTGCTCTTTTTGTGTGAAGTACATTAAGCATATAGATTTTGGCAGAAATCGATAAAACGGTTACCGAGATACATATATGTAGTCATAAGTGGGCGGTGTCACGCCCATTTTCACAAACAGTTTTTATAATCATACTTCTTGCTAAGGAGTTATTGCAAACATAAACCGGGATATGCATAAAAATCCATAAGTGGGCGTGGCTACGCCCATTTTTCAAAACTTTATAATATTATTTTTACTCGTTAATATATCATTGCAAATTTCAATTTGAGTAAATAAACTTAAGTAGCTACTAAAATATCGAATTTTTTGTACTTCTGCAAATTACCGTTATATGGGAGGTGGGCGTGGTTATCGTCCGATTTCAAAAATTTTCGATCGTTTCCTACACTGGACCAACATCAAAGCTTGTGTCAATTTTGGCAGAAATTGGTAAAGCGGTTACCGAGATATACATATTAATCCATAAGTGGGCGTGGCTACGCCCATTTTTCAAAAAATTTATAGTATTATTTTTACTCGTTAATATATCATTGCAAATTTCAATTTGAGTAAATAAACTTAAGTAGCTACTAAAATATCGAATTTTTTGTATTTCTG
>JAPVRG010278970.1:8675-23987 GCA_029783565.1 Rhagoletis cerasi
TATTATTTTGATTTAATATCAAAATTTAATCGACGTTACCACCAAACACGCTTTCTCTCTAAGGAAAATATGAAAATGTGTCCCTCTCTGGCACTCACTGCTCAATCGAACGTGGCTCCTACGTAAAAATCAAAAATCAAAAAACTTTTATGTAATGCTGTGCGTTGGGTAACCGCTATGATAACAGTATGGTAACAGTTATGATCTTTATAATAAAAATCATAATTTAACCGTTAAAATTTCTATTTTTTCGATCAAATTTAATCGTTATTTTTGGATTTTAATTTTTTCGATCAAAACATAATCGTCATTTTTGGTATTTATTTTTTCGATTAAAAAATAGTCGTTATTTTATGATTTTAATTTTTTCGATCAAAACATTATCGTTATTTTTGATTTTTATTCTTTCGGTCATACAAGATTTAAAGCGGTTATAAAAAAGCAGTCTCCGTAATAACAGTTAAACATGATTGAAAAAATAAAAATCCAATACAGTAGACGCTCACAAATTAGAAATCTAAGAAATTCGAATCTTCCAGAAATTAGAATTTGAGTTTGCAGTACATTAAACGCTCTGAAATTAGAATTAAAAATTTTTTATTGTTGAACAAAGTAGGACTTAAAAGGAGAATTACCAATTTATCTGTGTTACCCGCTATTTATTATGTTTTCGTCACATTTAAATACATTTTTGGTTAGTTTGCTTTTGAAGTTTGATACGCGTGTACGTATTTTGGCTGTCTCTATGGAAAAGTGAAAGTAGATATTTTTTTAAGTAAATTTAATCCATTTTTAATTCATATTCGAATAAAAAAACATCCAGAAATTAGAATAATTCAGGAATTAGAATTATCCTAAAAACAAAGTGGTTCCAATTTGCGAGCGTCTACTGTGTAACGATTATTTTTTAATCGAACAAAAAAAAATCATGATATGTAACGATTATTTTCGGTCCCTGCATTTAACAGATTCCTTATGTGACAACTCTCGCGTCTTACTATGCAGTGCCAAGTGTGCATAGCTGAGCCTTAAAACTCATAGAAGGAACATAAAGGAAAAGTGCAAGCAGTGCTTCTAAGCAATGTTTCTAAACATTAATAAATTGCAAATTCATACTCCTCGCACCCGAAAAATATTTCCATTTGGATTAATTACAGTTTTTTTTGAATACTCCACCGCAACCACTAACTTCAAATTGAAAAAAAAAAGATACTTCAAATCGCCAATCTGGGAAAACTGAGAAATCACTTTCCTACATACATACAACCCAGGCTTTCAGAAAAACTTGTTGTCATCAATTCCCCAGCTGACTGAAGAACAGTGTAATGATATCGATATAAATTCCGCCTCATTTACAGAAAACTTCAAACGGCAACATGCTCAATTTGGCATTGCCGATATCACCTCTAAAAATATAATATGTTTACGAAATTTCTAGCTGTGTTATTCTAGTCGATTTATTTCCATGCGATTTGATTTTATTATTCATTCCTGTCGCTTCTTATTGGCCCTTGTGGTGGTTGTTAATTCGAGTACGAATGTCAGCATCGAATGACACGCAGCCATATGTATGCATTTAGGTGCATACTTATTTGTAAATGCATCTGTTTTTATTGAGTATGCACTTAAATTGCTTTGTATGTGTTTGTATAACACACACACACAAACAGACACGCTTATGCTTATGGCCTTCATCAATGCCATTCAATTCAAGTTAAGCGGATTTCAACTTTAGCGTTCAGTTTCCATTTCCAACCTTCTCCTTCACTTAGTATAGAATTCTACCTTTGGTGGCTTGGTTGTTTTTGCTGTGGTTACCACTACACAGTGCCACCTTGTCGCATATTGTTGGCATTGATTGGTATTTATAATTTCCGTTACGATTGTGGATGTGAGTCGTTTTTTCTCCTTTACATTTGTTTTATTGCATACGAATACTATTTCGCCCAGCTTTCCACACTGGTTGCTGAATATATGTATGTATTTCTGTATTGTTATTTTGCGCATCCAGCGCAGCATAAGGAGGCAAATAAATCAGTATCACTGGCAGCATTCCGTCGCTGGGTATTTACTCGTGGTGAGAAATAAAATTATGGGGTCGTAGAAGCAGCGACAGTAGTCATTGAGTTGAATGATGCCATTTCTGCTCTGTCGAAGGTCATTAATTCATATCTAGATATTTGGGGTTGACAAATAAGGGTATTTGCAAAATGGAAGCTAAATTAGATTTTAACCCATTGTATCAAACCGAAAAGGGCATACAATTTTTTACCATCTACTGGCAAAAATATTAAATATTTATTTCTCACCGATACGGCAGAACATTTTTTATCGCAAAAAATTATCAACAATCCAATGACGAATGATGAATTATAATTTGAATGAAATCCACTGAATGTGATGCAAGTCTCGGACATTTAGCCCGCCAGGCTGAGAATGTCAACAAAATGTGGCTACAACATCTCTTTTGTGCTTTCATTGTTCGCTGGAGTACAATGCCATGGACGGAAAGCGTTGGCTGCTCATATTTTTATTCAGCAACTTGTAGCTGAGATGTTTAGTAATGAATGAATGAAATATGACCGCAAGCAAAATATTAAAATAGGATGGGTGCATTCACCTATGAGGGGAGTAATTTTTTCTTAAACTTTAATACTGGTTGCACACAAATGCATACATATATAAATATAAATATATGCATCCGACGACGAAAGAAATGCAATGGAAATTTACATTAATAGTTGGCGTTGTGGCCGCTTTGGTCGAGTGGTTAGAAGTGCGCTCTACCGACCCAGGTCAATTCCTTATCCGACCATCGTTTAAAACTGTTTAGTAAAGACCGGCCCTTGGTTGCCAACGTAATGCTGAAGGACGCTCCAATATTTTTTTGAGCAGAAAATAATCTGCCATTTTTGGTTTTTATATTTTAAATTTTCGAAGTTTTCCTAGACTTTTCAAGATTTCTCGGGGGGTTTTCGGGACTGTTCAGAATTTAAGGAATTTTTTTATGTTATTTAACCGGATTTCTTGGGAATTTCTGTGATTTTTTCCAGACTTTTCTGGGACTGTTCAAGATTTTTCGGGATTCTTTGAGGAGGTTCAGAAAATTTTTTGAACTTTTTTGGAAGCGTTCTGTAATTTTTTTGGACTTTTCGGGATTCTCTGTTTTTAAATTTTCGGGATTTTTCGTACCTTTTCGATAAAGTTTTAAGACATTTCGAGATAGTTAGTTTTTTTCATTTTTCTGATCTTTTGGAATATTTTCCAGAGTTTTCGAGAAATTTTCGCAGCCATTAAAAGTTTTGTTTTGATTTTTCAGAATTCTTTGTAGTATGCTTTTCGGAATTTCACGAATCTCTTTGGTACCTATATCTTTCGGACTTTTTTGGAACTCTTAATTTTTTGTTTCTGACATTCTTTCCGAATTTTTTTCGGGATATTTTATGAATTGTTCGTAGTTTTTTTAATTTTCGGGATTTTCGACATTTTTTTGAGTGTTTTCGGCAAACATTCGGTATTTTTTGTAACTTTTCGGAATTCTTGTATTGTACATTTCGGAATTTTCGAAACTCTTTAATAAGCATGTGGTTTGTTGAACCTTCCGAAGTTCTTTGTGCTTCGTTCCTTTCATTTACTCGGGATTTTGACGGGACTTTATGGAGTACTTCGCGTTTAATTTTGTTGCGGGATTTTTTGAGATTTTCGGTAATTTTTTCGTAGTTTTTATGTGATGCCTGTCGAAATTTTTGTGAGTTTTTAGATACGAAAGTACATTTCGTTCTTAAGTTGGCTTAAAAATATCGGAATTTTTTGTTCAAACCAGTAACTGCCAAAGTTTAATTACAATTTTCTGCTTTCTTTTTTGAAATTCATTCCCGGTACGATCTCTGTCTTAAATGAAATCCTTGCTGCAAATCTGCTTCACCAAGCTAATTGAAATTCAAACTCCAAGTACATATTTCCTTGAACTCTCCAAGCTCCAATTAAGTGGTCATTCATTATGCATTCACAAAGCGCTTATGCTAAACAATATATTTATATATGTAAACATGTATGTATATTAGGGTGCATCATCAAAAAAGTTGCGGAATTATAGAATTTTATTGTATTTTAAGACTTCTGTCAAATTATTCCGGAAAAATTTTAAGATTTACGTGAGCTGGACCGATTTGAAAATGGCATAAAAAGCCTCATTATTTTGAAACCGTTGATAAAATTTGTAAACATTTTTATGCAGGCCTTTTAAGCTTAGACCTTTTATAATCTGAAGTGATTTTTTGGAAAAAACTATTTTTGAA
The DNA here is from genome assembly GCA_029783565.1 of Rhagoletis cerasi. Lineage (NCBI taxonomy): Eukaryota > Metazoa > Arthropoda > Insecta > Diptera > Tephritidae > Rhagoletis > Rhagoletis cerasi. The sequence continues at coordinate 12,974 of JAPVRG010278970.1, forward strand.
AACTAATTTTATTTATAAAAATCTCGATTTTTGGTGAAATTTTCAAATCGGTCCAGCTCACGTAAATCTTAATATTTTTCCGAAATATTTCGGCAGATGTCTTAAAATATAATAACTTTTTTAATTTCGCTGGAAAAATAGTACAGTTTTTTTTTGCATGTAGAGTGATGCAGCCTAATGTATAAACATATTTACATAACTTCGCCTGGCTGCTGCTGTAAGGCGAACATCAATAAAAAGCGGAAATATATTCAAACCTCTATGACCGCGTAAATGTTATGCAGAGGAAATGGAATTAGAATACGACTAGTCTGGTACTTTGATGGCTTTTCATTGTTTTCGTTTCTTATTGTTCCAGCATCGATAACAGCTTCATGAATATTTCACTGCAATCATGCTGGCTGCAACTATTTGGTAACTTCTGTCCATTTTTTCACCTTTTTTTGCCTATTCGCTCAAATTAAAAATTCATTTTATGAATCCAGTCTCGTTGGCAATGGATTGCAAAACAGTGTTATAATAACTCAAAGAGTCGAAGTAGGTGCACTACGACGTAAAAAGATGTTTTAACTTCTGTTAGTGGATCCGTTATTCTGAAAGCCCTTTGTGGGCTGAAAACTTCAGCTTCCCTAAAACAAAGGTAAAAGGATTTTAAAGCACGAACTCCTATTTCTTGAATGTCGAGATCGCCCACACAGAGGTTATTTATCCATCACAATTTTAAAGATAGTGTTGGAGTCCATAAATACCTGCTGCCTTTTTATATTCAAGACAAGATCCACCTGTCCAGATTCTGGCATTATGACTTTGAATGTCACGCCAAACTAGATTTATTCTGCTGCAATGCCTGCACAACACAAATCGTCGCGCCTTGATGCATATAATTTGAAATATAATCGCGCAAGTACTCTATCTTGACAAATCCCAACTCGAAAACATAAATGTCAATAAAGATTTAAGAGTGCGAAGTTTTATTTTCTGCTTTCTTATGGCAATTTTCGCTGTTTTACTGCAATTGCAGCTTGGCGTGCCAGACTGTCTCTGCCAGCGAGCAAAGTGCACTTGATGCTTACATATACATACATATATACATACTTGTGACTATAAAATCATAAATATGAATGTATGCATAAGTGCAAGTTTCCCTGCAGTGAAAAGCTGAACTAGTATGCACAAATTCCAGTTCATGAGCTTTTATTTATGGATGGAAGTCATACCAGTTAGTTATGAACTATAATTATACCAGTTCCTTGTAGAAAAAGGTAAACTTGTTGGTAGAAATTCTAGTTCGTTGACTAGTATTCAATGGAGAAGTTATACCAGTTCATAATGGACTATAATTATACCAGTTCCCCACAGTTGAAAACAAACTAGTTTGTAACAATTCTAGTTCTTTAACTGGTATTCAATCAAATGATTACCAAATCACATCATCTGAATGCATTTTTCATTTTATGTATTAATTAATTTTTAATAAGAGTTGTTGCCTTAACATTCCGAAGCAATGTGTGAAGGAATATTTAATCTTTTGTATTTTATATCATCAAACATAGATTTTATTTAATGAAAAATTTAGAAAAACATGTGAACTGTTTGAATTATTTTAAACCTCGCCGTTTAGGAATTATCTGATGTTATATATATATATACATAAAGAATTGCGGTCAAAATTTTTTTATAATAAAAAATAATAAAAATTTGAAAGAGTTAGTTTTTTATACAGTTAAAACCGTTGTTGTTTTCATAACGATCTACATAAAAGTAATTCCTAAACGACAAGTTTTATAACAAAATTTATAGTAGTTATAGTTCGTGCCAAATATTTAACTTTTTAGAGCATTTGTTTGTTTTAGCCATTAATAAAAAAAATAAGAAATATTTCAAATAAATGCTGAAATTAATCTATAAAATTAATTTGCCCTTTTATATTTATTTTTTCTGTTATCCAATCGTCTAAAAGTGGTGATTTTAGACTAAAAATGGACTAGAATTCTTTTTATCGTAGCGAACTGGTATTTAACTGGTATGAACTGACGCAGATTTGTATGGTCCAAATACGGTTATTTTGGAATATTATTGGACTACCATTTTTTAATCCCAGCGAACTGGTATTTAACAGATATGCCATCGCCATGTCAAAAATACCAGTCGCTAACACTGAAAAAGTATGCAACGTGAACTAGTTGGGTTGAAACGCAAACTGGTAGCATTCTGGTTTACAACTGGTAGCTTTCCCTGCAGGGTATGTATGAGGTGAAATTGTGGAATTGTTAGCGGTAAATGTAGCATCGTCGTGAAAATATGTCGAGTGTACGCACTTAACCAATGATACAATGTATTTATTTATGTTCACATACACATATATCACATATAGTACGTACCCTGCAAACCATGCTTTCAGAGTTTTCTGAATATTAGAGAAATCTGAACGAATTTGTAAAGAAATCAATATTTCCTTTCCGATTTTTTGCAGAATTTTCTAAGATGAAATTTACTGTGCACAATTCGATTTGCTTACGAAATTTCGGAAGAAAATCACTGTGATATGAGGAACTTTTTCGGATTTTTTTCAGAATTTTTTTTAGATTTCTTTTAAAAAATCGTACAGAAATTTTTTTCCAATTCGTGCCAACCGCTTCATATGATTTTCTTAAAAGATTCGTGAAAAAATCGGAACAAATATCCGATATTTGTAAAGATTTCGGGAGCTTTGGTTTGCAGGGTATACACATACATGCATATGTAGTCGTGTGTACATTCGAGTTTATATAGACGATGGCTTATATGCACACCTACGAATATTTGTTTATTTATATGTATGTAAGCAAGTAGATAACGAAAACAGCCACTATATGTATACATTTTTATGCACTGTAACTTTGTGCAGACAGCAGAGGAAAATGTAGTAAACTGACTTTTTCTTTCAAGGATATATTTTTTAATTTTTCTTTCGTAATATTTTTCCTCATTCCTCATAAACTTCTTACACGCCTACACATGCGCTCATTCAGACTACTTTGTAATTTCTTGATGCTTAACATACATATGTACACATAACATATATATGTCAGTATGTTTGTAAATGGCTCTGGAAGTGCGTGCGACATAGGCTTGTGTGCGCAATTTTACTGGGGTACTCTTCAACCAAGTGTACGCGGCTGCATACATAAATGCTATGGAAAACATATATACGTACTTGTATGAATGAAATTTTAAGCATGTGAATGGTCAAAAATATTCATGCACTGGTTTTCATTTCTTGTGCAAAATGTGTATTTATTCCCAAAGAGAGCAATAAGTGTATGTAGTGAGCTACGAGTTTCACGCAATGTATTTAAATATTTAGAATTTCATTTAGTTTGGAAATTTTTTAGCATTCGTAAATTATTAACTTAAATACCCCACGAAGCGGAACTGAGGACGAAGGACGAATAAATTAATATTGTTTTGTTCAAGCTCAAGTCCGATCGTATTTATAATCGAACAAGCTGATACGCGCAACTCCGTCTACGTATCTTACTACTTTTCCATATGAATACATACTTGCAGCTAAAAATGCAGATTTGACGAATTTAAAAACAATGACCCGTAGCCACAGTTAAGACGATATGTCTATCAACTTTATTTCGACTATGACTACGGACCCATATTTTTTATATAGTTCAATTTTTTAGAAATGCATTTACTACAAACAGTTGTTGTATAGTTATCGTATGCAGTATAGGGGTTTTCAAAGAAAAGAATAATGTACAATAGCATTCAGCATTATTTAGGTAAATTGTATACACATATCCCAATGCATCGGATAAATATATACCAGAGTGCTCTGGAACAATTGCACCCGTTTCTCTCTATTGAACTTCCCTGCCAAAGTGTTCCGCTTATAATATGCTCAAACTAAATATTTCTTAACACTCTTTCGTTTGACACCCATATTTTAATATTTCACATAACTTGTGTATAATTAAATTAAATTTTACTTTTCAAACAGGTGGCAACTCTCTTGAAAATATAGCTACGAACCTTCTGCTGGCCGATGCAAACCGTTCGACACCCATATTTTAATATTCCACATAACTTGAGTATAATTTAGCTATATTTTTAGGAGAGCTTAGAAAAACTCGATACAATAGACTTATAAATAATCGTGCATGCGTCATTTTTTGGACACAATATTGCTGTTGAATAAAAATTAGAAGTTCCTTTTATCTCGCAAACGTTTATTTTTAACATTTCGTTTTGATAAAATATGAATAAACAGAGGCACCATTAATATCACGATAATCAAAGAGCGCTGATCTCCAGCTTTAAATGGATACCTTATTTATTGATGTTGACTAGAGTGGTCCAGGAAATCCTTTTTTTTATATTATTCAGTGCTCAGGAAAATTTGTGTTCCTCTTGCTAAACAATGAAAGTACATAACTTGATTTAAAAAAAAATAAAGTTTAGATGTCGCTCAACACCATTTTTATTTTGCTTAAAATTACACGTCCTTTAATCCGTGCGCACGCGAAATCCCTCTGAAAATTTAAGTTTTGTAAGATCTTGTAATATGCTTTCAAGGCCGCTGAATATACTAAGATAGTTATTTTTTCGATCCGGCTCTTACCTTTTTATATAATACGAATGAATAATAAAAAACGAGAAAAAAATCCGAAATTGCACTTTAAAAGTTGATTATTTCTTAGAATATAGCCATATCCTTAGCGAACAAAATGAATCATCGCAGAGGATTTAACGTTTATTACTTCTCGAGATATCAGCAAATCTAGATGCGTGGCTGTAAAAAATAAAAAAATACGATTTAAAAAATAATAAAATTTTAAAAGGCAATTTCGGGGTTTTTCTCGTTCTCTTTGTTATTTATTCGTATTATCTAAAAAGGTAAGAGCCGGGTCGAAAAAACAACTCTACTAGTATATTCAGCCTCCTCGAAAGCATATTATAAGATCTTACGAGACTTAAATTTTCATAGGAATTTCGCGTGCGCACGGACTGAAGGAAGAGTAATTTTAAGCAAAATAAAAATGGAATAGCGCCCTCTAATTTTTTTTTTTTAAATCAAGTTGTGTACTTTCACTATTTTAGCAAAAGGAACACAAATTTTCGTGAGCATTGAGTAATATTAAAAAAAAAAGATTTCCTGGACCACTCTAATGTTGACCTTGTATGAGAGCGGAAAAAGGTATACTAACATAAAAATAACCTTGAGAAGTAATATAGAGGATAGATATTGTTACAGTGTCAAGATAAAACAAGTGATTCATTTACTATTCTAAATTAACACCAAACGCATTACCAACAGCTCTTTATTTTATAAAAAAAATTAAAGCTGCCGTTTTCCCGAGCGTACATTAAAATTTTGGTCTTTTGTATGGCTCCCACAAAAATACATACATCGATGTCTTTCAAGAGCTAGGACACGTTGAAGATACATCTCAAAATTTCAAAAAAATTTATTTGCTTTTTCAGAAGTTGTTAGTACGTTTCTACTATTTTTGGCCGCTGTAGTCCCATTGTGGAACGTGGTCATTCGTAATCTGTACAAGTGCTGGAAATATTTCTGATAGTTCAGTTTTTTAGAAGACACCCGCTCGTTTCGAGACTGGTTTCCATTAATCGCCTGAGAAAATACATTGGAAGGCCTGCATCAAAGTTAAAAAACACGTACCTTCAAAGTGAAATTTTCGGCAAATTTGTGAAGCATTTCTAATGAAAAATCGGTGAAAATATATTTTCTTTCACTATTCATAGCGCTACGTGTTATTTGCACAGTCAAAAAATGTTAAGACTTTCTGCAACAGTATACGCTAAATATATTTGCGAAAGACGACTTCATGGTGATCATTTTCGCTGCACTAAGTCAAAGCCCAGCACGTCTGAGTTTTGTTTAGTTTACACTCCCAATACAAAATCTTGAAGAGACATACATACCTTTGAAGTCTTCGAGAAAAACACTCGAAAAATTAAGGGTAATGGTGGTATAACAAAACTTCTACAGAACTCGCATTTAAGCAAGAAATTTTGAAAAATTAAAACACTTTTTCACATACATACATATGTACGTAGTGTGAAAAATAAATAGATCGCATGGGATAAATTCTTGAAGGATTTCGGCTTTTCTTAATTTCTTCTGTAAATTGGGTGATCGCGGGAATTTTCTTGCTTGCATACCATCCCTATTTTTTGATGAGGAATATTTTACTAGAATATGTTGTAGAACTTTTCTATTTATAAGAAATGTAACACCTTTGAAAAAAAATGCACCACTAAAGTGTTCAAAGGTTGGAATAGGAAATTGGAAAAAAATGGTTGTGGTATTCACTTTTTTATAAAACTTCTATTACGAATTTTCATCGAATTAAATTATTTTAAACATGTTAGCGGAATTAAAAAAAAAACTTTTTTCTGGAAAATAATAATTTTTTCACTTTTTAAATAAAAAATGGAAATAAAATACATTTTGCTATTTTCATTTTCTCAAAAAGGGTTTTGTGATATAAGGGTTCTTGAAGGTATTTTCAAAGTGGTCCAGCACACAAATGACGCTAAGTAAAGCCGAAATATTTATGTGGTGGTTATAAAATTTAAAAAATGCTATACATAATTAATTAACTTAAAGAAGGAGAAGCGATATACTATTTTATGGAACGTACATCAGCAGGTCAGTGAGGTGTGACATGGCGTATACGCAACTGACAAAAATGTATGGCTTCTTTTATACCGAAAAATGTTACCTTCTCATTGCCCGCTTCGCTTAAAAAGCAAAAAGAGAACAATGAAAAGGCTACATTTTTTGTAGAAAAGAAAACGCCATTAGTTTCTGAAAGTTTTGGATATTTTTGTAGGTACATAACTCAGTTTTAAATTAAAGAGGAGACTATGATTTTGAAATAAAGAGGTGCGGGTTCATGTACGCTTGAATGGTTTTCACCCTGCAACTTCGTCCGGCCTGTTAAGCGTCCGACGTCTACTTAGAATATTGCCTTTATTCCCACAATTTAATTTCGTATTTCTGAGTCACTATTTAAACTCCTATAACGCTCTTCTTCGGTTATACAATGAAAAACAGCAGTTTTTAACAGTGCAAACTTTTTAATAATCCAAATTTTAAGATTGGTACACTAAGATAATTTTATTATTGTTTTTGCCTACATATTTCACGAAGTTATGGCCGCACCCCCATATATGCTCGTATATGTATATGTGCACATATGCTAAATATTATACAATCCATAAATAAATTCACATTTGAAAATAATATTTAGTATGTAATAAATTCCAAGTTTCACTGAAGCAAAGCCAAATGTAAAATACAATGCGCATACAAATGCTTCTAATTTGGCTCGTATACGTTAAAAGGCACCCACTGGATTGCTGTCTCACTAACTGGCTGTCTACACGGATAACATGTCGACTGGTGCCTAGTGGCAATTTTGTTATTTGGCTTATTTTAAGTTTACTTCATCGTCCATACAAATGGCTTGTAGTTGCTACAAAAGTGGAGGGTTATGTGTGTATATGTGTTCATCTATGTATGTACATGCTTATAGCTTTTGCGAAGCGGGTTTCGAAAATCATGCAAATTGATTTATATTGGCAAACAAGTTAGATTGAATGTAAATGCAACAAAAAAAACAAGGCAAAAATGGCGCCAAAAGTGCTGAGCGGAAAAGCGTCAGCATGAGCAAATTGGGGTATAAGTAGTAGAGAAAGAGAAATAATTTATTGAATATGCAAGTGAAAGTAAGTTCGCAAATGGGAAATATGTAAAAGAAAATTGGAAAAAACGAGTGCCTGAATTCCTTTTACTTGTGGCCAAGGGCAAAGAAATGCATTAAAGGTACATGCATGTGGTATTATTTTTTTTCTTGCGGACGCAGCATGAATTCGATGCCGGTAAAAATTTAATCAATGAAATTTAAATGATGAAATGGTTCAATGAACGAAATGTTGCAATGATTAATTACGTTGGTGAATTGCTCATGGCTCAAGGTGCTGTTGAGCTAAGTTGATTCCTTCCTTTTTTCGTTGGTATGTATTCTCTGAAAAACTATCTAAATAAATTCATTTAGTTGCATTACCAGAATTGTAAAGGAGTTTACAACTACATAGAGGAAGGTATATAGAGTTAATGAGTGCGAAAGGTTAAATCATTCGCCGCTCCGAAGCAAGCGCTTCAGATTACTTGGTGGTTATTTGTTCGTGAGTTGTGTTTATTTAATTAATGCATGGCGGAAACGACCCAAAAGGTAAATTAATTTCGAAAGATGTACACACATGACATATTCCTTTTCGTCATTATTTGATAGTAAATAGTAATTACATACTCGCTGTTTAGAAGTTTAAACTGATATTCCATGACATACATACTTCATTACTCTAAGTAATGACTGGCCCAAAATCTTTGAAAATGTATACTTATGTACGCATCATTCGAAATCTCTAAGATCTCTTAATTCAGTTTATTGTTTTTTTAGAGTTTAGGAACTCACTAACTCAGTCTGAATGTATTTCATCATCTGAACTCCGTTTATCTTTTATAAAATATAAAGCTTAAATATTCGAAGTATCTAGAAGATATGTCTTTAAATCCAATATATAGTGGAGCTCCTTGAAATTATTTTATTGTGAAACCTTTTTCCAAAAACTTCTCGCAGTTGTAGCGCATTCGCTGCTAGCAAGCAGTGTCCGTTATTAATCGTACCGAGAGTCTTGAGTCTGCGCTTCTCATTAATTGTAAGAAATCTATAAGTTTTTTGTATCGTACGATCTAAACATTGTCTTCCTAAATTCTTCACTGGAGTGGCATTTACTAGAACGCCCTCTTTGGCTAGCTCGTCGGCACATCTGTTACCTTGTTTTTTGCCATAGCTTATCCTTATATTGCCTCCTTATAATTTATAAAAGCCTTCGACTAGGTACTTACTATATGAAAACGGAGCCTTAATTATTATCTGGCTGTCAATACAAATGTGTATCCCCTCCCTTGGCGCGTTTATTTCCTAAGTACGTCTATCGCTTTCCTTGTTGCCGAAATTTCAGCTTTGGAAATCTATACTTGACCTTCCGATTCAGAGCAGTAAGCCGTGGCTGATACTTCTTCGTCCATTCCAGAACTTTCCGAATTTTTTTCGGTTTTTATTTTTCGGGCGGTTGCTAAACACAAAATTAAATGTTTGTAATATTTTGACTTTCATTCGAAACATTTTTCCGCTATTTTTTCGGAACTTATGCGGTTTTTGAACCCTTATGGACTTATAGTTACTTTTCATGCCTTTTTTTGGACTTTGAAATATTTTTCGGAAATGTTCAGGTTAAATTTTATGATTGCCTAAAAAATAAATAGAGAATTAAAAGTGTAGCCAACTCAATTCTTTCGGCTACTGCCCTCTATATTATTTAAGTCAGTAAATTTTCTTCCAAAATAACAGGTCTTTGTCGCCTGAAAGGCTAGCTATACATTGATTACAGTCTTCTGTAAAATCTTTTTTCCCAAATGTTTCATGTAAACAATTGGCACTGTTGATGTTTTTCACACAAATGGAAGTCCCTACCGTATTTTACGCCGCCTCTCAACAGCAGATAGTTTTCTCATGAGAAGATTTTTCATTGCAGAAATACACACGTGGGTATACTGTTGCCTGCCGAGGGGCAACTTGCTTTCAGAAACAAGTGAAGACAACGCTGTCTTCGGCTATGTCGAAGACTTCATACCTTTTATGAAAATCAGAAAATTTAACTTCAACCCATTATTGTATTTTAAACTAAACTGATTCACATTGGGAAAAACATGTTGACCTTAACTACATAGATGCAGGAGTTATGTCGCAAAAAAGTATAAGTAAACACTTAGTTGTATGTGAGATATACCTTAAAGATCACCGGTATTGACAATTTTCTCAGTAGACCTTATATGATGAAATAGTCAATAGCTCACGAAATGAAGAAGTTTTAAAGTAAAACTTCATATATGAAGAATTAGTTGTATGGGAGTTATAGGTTATACATAACGCTCGTATCTCTTTTCGGACAAAAAAAACTGTATATTGCTGCCAAAAAATTCCGTTTCGCAGTATCTCCACTTAAAAAAAGAAGCATTTTTACAGTACGAGTTTTAGTTTTTTTTAACAGTTTTCCAATATATTAAAGGAAGTCCTGTTACTATGTGTACCTGTTGTACACCCGCCGAAAAAATGATACCGTCTAACAAAAGGCATGTAAATCCAAATTTAAAAAAATTAGAAAAATTCAACAAAGTTTCACAACGACAATTTTCTAGTATGAAGTGCCCAGAAAATACCGCTGATTTTTGAAATTTTTTTTGCTGAGGGTATCATGGATTTTCTTCGATTTTTTTTGTTGGTTGGAAGGAATTAATAACATCGTAGCCAAAAAAATTATCAGGAATCAACTCAAATGTTTAGCCTCTTAAAACTTCCTCTTTATTGAACTAGAATTTAATGGGCTACAAAACTGCATACCTAAGTTTGTTGTTGTTGTGAAAATTTGCCGAAGTTTTAAACGTGGATTTATATGGAGTTTAAGTATTATATAATGAACTAGACTTCAGTAAAAAATTAATAAACATTAAACAAACAAAAGAAAATTAGTCAAAACTTCTTTCACATGACTTAATGTACATTAGGGTGGTCCTTAAAAATGAAATTTTATGTCTCACCCCTCAATCGGTAATACCACGGTCGAAGATATCACATATAAATTTTAATCCCGGTTGCAGACGGTTAAGGCGTGTCGCACAGGGATCAAAGTTCAGATCCCACTATGGAGACTAAAAAAATTTAAATGAATTTTTTTTTTCATCTAATACCCAATATCGATACTACCGCAGGTGCAGATATCACATATAAATTTTGGTCCCGATCGAAGACCGTTTAGGCGTGTCGCACACGTCAGATTCCTCTATGGAGACTAATATACAATGAATCTGAACTTTGACCCCTGTGCGACACGCCTTAACCGACTCCAATCGGGACCAAAATTTATATGT